>SJYV01024370.1:2976568-3045103 GCA_006410875.1 Neotragus pygmaeus | reverse complement strand
GCCGGGGTGGGGCTGGTCGCGCGGCGGGGGCGCGGGGTCACGGGATGCGGCCGGAGCGACCCTCGGAGCTGCGTGATGTCGCGGGGAGAGGCGAGGGGCCGAGTCCCGGGCTGGGGAGGTGGCCACTCCGGCCGGAGGGGTCGGGGAAGGAGGAGACCCTGTTGCCATGGCGACGCAGGTGCGCGGACGGGCCACCTTTCTCAGCCTCGGATCGTGCAGCCCGTGGACACCCGGGCTCCAAGCGGCCTCCATCCTCCCCGCAACCCGAGCAAAAATAACCCGCTTTAGCCAGCAGCCTCTGCGCCCCCGCAGCTGGCTCCCCGCCGCCCCCTCCCTCCCGCCGGCCTGTCGCGGGCAGAGGGATTAAGCTCGCCCTGCGGCTCTTGGTTAACAAACAGGAGGCCTTTGCGGTTTGACCACCTGGACCAGTTCGCCGAGTGGCCACAGCTGAGGTCCAGCGCGGCCGCCTCGTTCCGGGGACTGGCATTAGAGATGCTGCCGCCTGAGGGACCTGGGGGATCCCCCAGGGGGAATTTTTTTTAAGGCATCTAATATAGAGCCTTGTGCTTAACAAGGACTTAAGAGAATGGGGTCTGACCGAGTAAATAAAGACCACAAGAACAGCTCCATTCCGTGGATCAGCGCTGTCGAGTAGAAATAGGCAGCGACCCACACACATACGATGTAATTTTACACGTTCTACTAACCACATTAGAATGTTATAGCTTGTATTTCTCCAGTATATACAAAATATCAATATTAAATAAATATATGTTAATATTAGTAATTGATCTAATTAATTGATATTAAATTATTGGTAAACTGTCTTAAACTTAAAAAAAATTTCTTTTGTATTGGGTATGGCTAATTAACAAGGTTGTGACAGTTTCAGGTGAGCAGCGAGTGGTCTCAGCCATACATACACATGTTTCCATTCTCCCCCAAACTCCCCTCCAACCGGGCTGCCACATAACATTGGGCAGAGTTCCATGTACTGTATAGTAGGTCCTTGTTGGTTATCCTTTTAAATATAGCAGTGTGTACAGTGTCCACTCCCGACTCCCTGTCCTTCCCCAAACCTGTTCCCACCAACAACCCTAAGTTTATTGTTGTAAGTCGGTGAGTCAGTCTTTAAACACAATGCTTTTCCATATAAAGCCTTCAAAATCTGGTGTGGGTCTTCTATTCACATCTCAGTTTGGATCAGCCACATTTCAGATGCTCAAGGGCCCGGTGTGGCCAACGGCTACCAAATGAGATGACGCAAACATAACCATTTCTTATACGTGAGTTGTTGCCACATACAGGGAACACCTCCATGTTCTTGGAAGCCTTCTTGTGTGCAAGGAGATGGTGCTGTGCAAGGAGGCAGCAGAAACATGAGGCAAGGTCTTTTTTTCTCCAGGAGCTCCCAGTCCACTTGAGAAAGCAGACACTCAAAAATTAAGTCGAATTTTAAATGAATATGATTCAGGCAGTATTAAAGATAACTGTACAGTATATAATTAACTGACAAATGAGATGGCTGTTAATTACCCTTGGGAATCCTAGGGAGGGACACTTCTGGCTCCTGCAGTGGTGGAAGATTGAGTCTAGGCTTAAAAGATGGGGAGGAAAGCTTGGGCTGCTGGACGGATCTGGAGGGGGCTTTGGTTGACTGCAATTGACCATAGCTTCTCTTATTTTTTTAGGGCTGAGCATTTGCAGAGGCTTTCAGACTGAAAAAGACTCTCTTCGCTCACTGACAGTCCCCACCATGATTCACAGTCTTTTTTTGATCAACTCCTCTGGGGATATTTTCCTGGAGAAACACTGGAAGAGTGTGGTTAGCCGTTCCGTTTGTGATTACTTTTTCGAGGCACAAGAGCGAGCGACGGAGGCTGAAAACGTCCCTCCGGTTATCCCCACCCCGCACCACTATCTCTTAAGTGTTTACCGTCACAAGATCTTTTTTGTGGCTGTGATCCAGACGGAGGTGCCGCCTCTGTTTGTCATCGAGTTCCTCCACCGGGTTGTGGACACGTTTCAGGTGTGTGAATGTGAGGAGGTTCATCCGTGGACCTTATAAAGTGTCTTTGTAGCTTTGTTTCCATGGTTTTCATCCTCAGTTAAGGAACTAAAAGGGCTTCCTTGATAGCTCAGTTGGTAAAGAATCTGCCTGCAACACAGGAGACCCGGTTCGATTCCTGGGTTGGGAACATCCCCTGGAGAAGGGATAGGCTACCCACTCCAGTATTCTTGGGCTTCCCTTGTGGCTCAGCTGGTAAANATAGCTCAGTTGGTAAAGAATCTGCCTGCAACACAGGAGACCCGGTTCGATTCCTGGGTTGGGAACATCCCCTGGAGAAGGGATAGGCTACCCACTCCAGTATTCTTGGGCTTCCCTTGTGGCTCAGCTGGTAAAGAATCTGCCTGTAATGCAGGACACCTGGGTTCGATCCCTGGGTTGGGAAGATCCCTTGGAGAAGGGAGAGGCTCCCCACTCCAGTATTCTGGCCTGGAGAATTCCATGGACTGTATAGTCCATGGGGTCTCAAAAAGTCGCACATGACTGAGCAACTTTCACATTAAGGAACTAAAAAATAAATCACAACTCTGACGTTGCTCACTTCCTCTCCCATCTGATAAGATTCTTGTTTCTGTTTATTGAATGGGTTGTATCTTGAATGACAGACTGCACAGTTTTGAACCTGTGGCCTGAGAAAGCCACTCTACTTAGTATGACTGTATGCAGTCATTTCAGTTCTAGAGACTGGAATTGTCCTATGTTTTGTTCACAAAGCTAAGGAGTTTCCTTTTTTTTTAAGGCTTTTGTCAGGTTGGTTTCTCTCTCTCCCTTGGTTCTTGTCTCATCATAACAAAGATTTGGAATGGCAGGTTAATTATAGCTCAAGCAGGCAGGATTTCTCAGCTCTTGTCTTGTCACAGCAAGGATTTGAAACAACAGACCAGTTTCAGCTCAGTGACAGCTCAAGAAGACAGAACTTTTATTAAACTGACACCAGAGATAGTAGACTCCCAAGATGTGGGAACAGACCAGCACCAAAGGAGAGGCTCGATTTTTTAATTTTTATGGCAGACTTGATGTTAACCATTGTTAACAGCATTGCTTTGAGTTGCATCAATAACTGATGGGTGTGGAAAGAGATTTTTTTTTTTAACTGGAAGAACCTAAATAATGCTTGTTTCATTCTCCCTGGCAGGCTAATTTGGGAACCCACCCTTCAGCTTGAGTTTGTGCTCATCCACAGCATATGAGTACCAGAGATGGGCCTTGTTGCAAGCTTAGCACTTCTGTAAAATTTAAGGGATACATTTTCCAAGATGCAGTTTTCACTTGGAGTTTTTCCTTCAGGAATAGATTTGGAGATCTTGGGGGCATCATGCCAGGATGTCAGCACCTGTTACGGGACAGGATTTCAGGCGGCCTAGACTCTGGGTTCAGACAGTGGCATCCTCTCCCTAAAAGAACTGCTCCACCTCTCATGGTTGTGGTTATTTGCATAACTCAACGATCCATGAGAATCGAGGGTCCTCTGGTTTAACTTCTGTGTCATGTGAAGCCCAGAATTAGTCACATGAATACAGACATTGTGGGGTTGGAGGGGAGGAGGAGGACCCAGACCTTCTGATAAACATTAAAAAGCAAGTCAAAAAGAGTCCTTTCATTTGCTCTTATAAATATATGTCACGTGTTTGGGACAACTTTCATCTCCAAGGAATGAGCATATATTTAAGTTTTTTCCCCACAATCTTTCTGGTAGTACGCTTCTGGGATTCCAGTGGCATATCAGCTCCTTTACACGGTGAGAACCTGAGAATTTTAAACCCCAGTACGTGGAAGAAGCAGAAGAACCCAGCAGTTATGATCTTCAGCCGCTCAAGCCTGGGCCTTGTTAGGATTTCCACACGGGATATTTCACCCCATTAACCGTCGCTCCGTATCTCCATAGTGATGTTATGTAACTTATTACAAGAGAGGAAGTGAAGAAAGTTGTTTAATCTACTTGGAACCACAGAGGAATCGGGGTAAACAGTGAAGTGGCTGCTTTAGAAGGCTGGGACTTCACAGCTTGCCAGTGTGGAAGAACTTTTTAGGGGTCTTTAAATGGACGCATCCTGATTCGAATGTCTTGTGACGTGTGTTCTCTGGCTTCTGGTCTTTCTCTGGCACTGGGCTGTGACAGAGGAGCCCCGCTGTGGAAGCGCACACGCGTTGCTGTAGCTCTGTCCCCTTCCAGCTGCTTACTGATAAAATCACATTCTCCCTGATTTAGAAAATCCGCGGAGGTGTTTTTAAAATCTTATTTCATTGATGTATAGTTGATTTGCAGCGTCATGTTAGTTTTTGCTGTATAGCAAAGTGATTCAGTTATTTATATATATATNCGGAAAGTCCTCTGATTCTTATATTTGGGATTGACTTTAAGACAACTCCTGATAACCCTTACAGATAAATTTTCTGGCAGGAGGTATCTGGTTCTTTTAGAAAAAGGCTTGATCTTTTCTCTATACTTAATTGTACTGAAAGATTAGCTATCTTTTCCCTTCTATTGGGAGCAGAGATAAGGGAGCTGACTGGAGTTTATTTTCAGCTGGAAGCCTACAGGGGAATGAGAGTTATGTTAATGGTATACTGAGAATTCTATTCTGACTCCATTTGAGATCTACCTGTAAAACATATAAAACAACTTACGTACATAATTTTTATTCAGTTTCTTATAGTCACAATTTGGCAAAGGTAATATATGNCCTACAGGGGAATGAGAGTTATGTTAATGGTATACTGAGAATTCTATTCTGACTCCATTTGAGATCTACCTGTAAAACATATAAAACAACTTACGTACATAATTTTTATTCAGTTTCTTATAGTCACAATTTGGCAAAGGTAATATATGAAAAATTAATTTTCTTTCACCTGTTTTACTAGACTTATAATGGGAAAACACCTATGCTATTATGAAAAACTTGTCAAAACAAATCATTTGATTTTTTTTTTTTAAGATAAGGATGGCATATTCTAGCCAGTGTTTACTGAAGGGTGGTGCTTATATCACTGATTTTATTTAGTACAATGTAAAGATTTCAGCTGAGATGCACAAATGAGAGTTACATTCTGTAATCCCTGGGTTCCTCTTATTTTCTGTCCTTTCCCTTCCCTCCCCTCCCCTTCTCTTCTCTCCTTCTGCTGTGATTTTGCTGCCCTGAATTCTTTTTTTAAATGAACCACTGCTGCCAAATACCTGCTGTTATCATTTCTGCCCACCAGGGTCCTTTCTGGTTGCCTTGACTAGGTATTTAGGAGATTTCCCAAATCTAATCCCTCCCAGCAAGGAGATCCAACCAGTCCATTCTAAAGGAGATCAGGGCTGGATGTTCTTTGGAAGGAATGATGCTAAAGCTGACACTCCAATACTTTGGCCATCTCATGGGAACAGATGACTCATTGGAAAAGACTCTGATGATGGGAGGGATTGGGGGCAGGAGGAGAAGAGGACAACAAAGGATGAGATAGCTGGATGGCATCACTGACTCGATGGGCATGAGTCTGAGTGAACTCCGGGAGTTGGTGATGGACATGGAGGCCTGGCATGCTGTAATTCATGGGGTCGCAAAGAGTTGGACATGACTGAGCAACTGAATTGAACTGAACTGAACTGAATCCCTCCCAAAAATATTACAAGCAGCTCCGTATCCTCCAGGCATAGTTAAAGCAGGAGACCACAGATCTATAAAATATGATACTGCTCTCATGGATATGACTGACTAGGCCAGGCATTTTTCAGGGCCAATGAAATTGCCTGTCCTGGGAACCAGAACAAAAATATGCAAACTATAGGCTAGTGTATCTATGGATAGAAGAGCTATAAACTTGGAAGCTGGCTCAGTTACATCTTATTGTGTAAACTGGTCATCATAAAACTTTGCTCTTCAGAGACAAAAATGTAAAAAATGGTGCCCTGAGAATTTCAGGGGATAGAGATGGGAGGAGAGGACCTTGATGCTGTTTTGGTCCTGATTCTAGTTTATTGCTAACTTTAGGATTTGCCCATGCGCTAGGGTGTGGGAAGTAACAATTAGACAAATCTTCCTTTTGTAAGCAGTGAATTCCATGGAATTCTGTTTCAGTTTTTCAAGCAAAAATATTGAATATATATAGTATTATATTTGTGTTTCTTATCGCAAATGGACACTTAAGTTGGTCTTATAAACTAAGGTTAGAAACCTAAAGAACATATTGTGTACTTTTAGCCACTCTTTTAGTCAAAAGAGTTCTGGGTTTATAATTTAAAAAAATAATTTTTATTCATTTATTTATTTGGGGGGATTGCACTGATCTTGGTTGCTGTATGGGCTTTTGTCTAGTTGCGGTGAATGAGACTTACTCGCCGGTTGCGATGAACAGGCTTCTCATTGACTCGGCTTTTCTTGCAGACCAAGGGCTCTAGAGAGTACAGACTTCAGCATTTGCCATGAGTGGGCTCAGGAACTGCGACTCCTGGGCTCTAGGGCACAGCCCCAATAGTTGTGGCACACAGGCTTAATTCTTTGATGTTGCAAAGATCTTTCCAGATCAAGGATTGAACCTGTGTCTCCTGCACTTGCAGGTGAATTCTTTACGACTGAGCCACGAGGGAAAGTCCCTGAGTTCAAAATATTAACAGAAACCAAAATTTTAATATACAAAAAAAAATTTAGAACTGTTGCCCTTCTTTTGTGAAGGACTGTATTTGCGTTCTTTATTGATATTTTAAAATACTATGGATCCTACAATATTTTTTATTCATTGTGGCTTTAAATCATGTTCTTTTGAAAATAGCTTAAATTGTTTATAAGGTTAAGTATGCTTTTAGATATTTGTCAAATTTTATATCTAAGATTCAATATACAAGAGGTGCATGATAACAATACGCTGCTCTCGTATACATATATATATATGTATATATATACATATAGTACTTACTATTGGATGCTTTCATTTATTCTAACCCATAAATGAGAACCAATTCATTTTTAAAATAATGTTAGCATCTTCAAATCTTGACATACTTCTAGATAATACAAACCATCTGAAAAATAATATTATGGTATTCAGGAAGAGAAAGAAAAGAACATGTTTTACTTTAGTGTAAACTGAATGGCTCATAAATCCAACATTCAAAATTAAGAAATAATATTAAAAAATAAAAAACAGGCAAAGATATTATGAATCTTACTACAATTTTCAGAATAAAATTAATTTGTTGTAAGCTCTATAATGTTATAAATATGTGAGTGATTTATTAAGGAAATTTACAGATATTTTCTGTTCTTAATTATAGAACTGAGATTGAATGCATGAATATATAACAAAACAAATTATATTGAGAAAAGATGGTACATTTTGTTAGATGCTTATCCCAAGACACTTTCCTAGTTCACAGTTTTCTTCTGAAATTACACTTTTGATGATTCTTCCTTCAAATTACAGTAAGTTGGTGTATTAAACTGCTGCTGCTAAGTCGCTTCAGTCGTGTCCGACTCTGTGCGACCCCACAGACGGCAGCCCATTGGGTTCCGCCATTCCTGGGATTCTCCAGGCAAGAACACTGGAGTGGGGTGGCATCTCCTTCTCCAATGCATGAAAGTGAAAAGTGAAAGGGAAGTCGCTCANTCTGGCTCTTAGCGACCCCGTGGACTGCAGCCCACCAGGCTCCTCCATCCATGGGATTTTCCAGGCGAGAGTACTGGAGTGGGGTGCCACTGCCTTCTCTGGAGAGAGGGAGAGAGACAAAAGCCACATGCCTAGATCAGAGCCCTCTGTGTGGTGTGGAAGGCCTGTTTAGGTGTGGGGACCTGGAAGTAGGGAAAACCTCCCAGCGGCAGAGAGGCGCTTCCTGGTCAAGTCGCAGCCTCTGCTGAGCGGCCGGGCCTGCCCGGCGCTGAGCTCCTGTGCGGCTGGCCGGCACCGGGCCTCGCCGCGGGGCGGCAGCGGAATTACCGCCGTGCCTCAGGGGCCCCCAGCCACCCCGCGAGCTCCACTTCACAGATGGGGAAGCCGAGGCCGAGGCCCACACCCCGGGCTCGGTGGACGCCAAGTCCGGGGCGGGGGCTTGCGGGGAGCAGACGGCCGTGCGGGAAGAGGATTGGCCCCCCGGAGCCTCCTCCCCTGGGGCCCGCCGCCCTCCTCCTTACGCGGCGGGGCGTCTCCGGCGACCCTCCAGGCCGCGAGAGGCGGAGGCACCCGGGACCGCCAAGCTGTCTTCACCGGAGCAGTGGGGAGAGATTTGCCGCCTCCTCACACCTCAGCGCCTGGGTACCACGCTGCTATTTAATAAAGGCCTCGTTGCTTGATGGGCCGTTAAGTAAACAGTGATATATTTCAACCTCGTTGAGGAGGAAGACGCAGAGTTAAATCAAATTCAGGCCGTGTGGAGATAAAAGAGGCGACGCCCAGGCATGGCTCTCCTCCCGAGGAGAAAGGGAAGCGGACGAGCATCATCCAGGGTCCGCCCGGGGCCAGGCGCCACGTGGGAGCTGCCTTAGCGGCGGCAGCCGGCAACTGGACCTGGGGGTGGCAGTGGGACCCCAGCCCTGGTCCCACGCCGCGGCGACTGCTCCTCCCACCGCACCCGCCTCCACCAGACCAGCACTGACCCGCTTTTGTGCAGAGGACGAACAGTGCGGGTCAGCAGCCTCCACCCGTGTAGACCAGCAGCGCCCAAAGGCAGGAGCTTGTCTGTTCGCCCTGGCGCACACGGCCCGGGGAGTCTGGCACGTCCTTGCCACCCAGGGCAGGGTGTCCCTGGCCTTTCCACACCTTCCCTCTGCACTCCCTTTTGTCTGGCCCTGCTGGAGGGCCCTCCTTTTATTATTTGTTGCTTATTAACAAACATTTGTTAAGGTTGAGCCAGACAGACCACCACTCTATTAAGTCACGTGTTCCTCAGAATAACTCCACAGAGAGTGTGTTATTAGCCCCCTGTGCAGCTGGGTAAAATGAGGCTCAGACAAGTTCATGACCTTGTCCATCTCCTAAGTGGTAAGGCCTGGAATTTGAACTCAAGTGTTTGGATTCTGAATCCATAACCCCTCCCAGATGAAAGCCAAGGCTTGTGGTTTCTCACTGTCTTGCTTCTTCGGTTCCTCTATTCAACTCCTTAGTGATGACGCCAAATTAGCAGCATGTTACTGAGCCTTCTGGTGTGGAAATGGATCCTGTTTTCACAGCAGTCACAAAATTATACTGAGAAGACACTACTTAAATCCAGAAGGAAGAGCTGGTAGAAATCCATAGAAAATCTGGAAGAGAGGGAGACCATTTTGTTTGGCTGACTGATGGATCTCTAGAGAGTTTTAATTTACTTTTTGTCCATCTGTTTTCCTTTTGAAAGGCTACATTACTTCCAGGAGCTCCACCCAGTTCCTAAAAATGTCAAGGAGATTGCAATTGTAAACTGCCAGCGTGTTGGGTTTTTGGTTTTCCAAAGCCATGACTCAGCGTTATCTCAAACTCCATGGGATCATATGAAGCATCTGGGGCATTTGATTTCCCAGTAGGGGTAGGGCTGGGGTGAATCTTTCTTTTTTTAACAAGCCCCTGTGGACTGATTCTTCTGATCAGACTAGCTTGGGAAACACGGAGTATCATTGCTGGGAACTAGCTCCACTCTGTGGACTGTCCCTTTTAGATTTGAAGCACAGCTGGTCACGTTGTAGTTACAGTGAAAAGAACGTGAGTTCTGGAGTTAGAAAGCACTGTCCTCGTATTCTTTTTTTTTTTCCCCCAGTGTACACACACACACACATTTAATTTATTTGTTATTGGAGTGTAGTTGATTTATAATGTTGTGTTAGTTTCTGCTGTACAACAAAGTGGATCATTTATACGTCCATCCACTCTTTTTTAGATTCTTCCTCCATTTAGGTCATTACAGAGTATTGAGACGAGTTCCCTGTGTAGCTCCTTATTAGTTATCTATTTTATTTTTTAATTAAAAAATTTATTTATTTATTGGCCTGTGCTGGGTCTTTGTTGCTGCGAGAGCTTTTCTCCAGTATTGGCAAGCAGGGGCCACTCTCTGGTTGTGGTGCATGGGATTCTCATTGTGGTGGCTCCTCTTATTGTGGAGCTCAGACTCTAGGGCATGCGAGCTTCAGCAGTTGCAGCATGTGGGCTCAGTAGTTGAGTTTCTTGGGCTCTAGAACATGGACTCAACAGTTGTGGCGCACAGGCTTGGTTGCTCTGCAGAATGTTGGGTCTTCCTGGACCAGGGATGGAACCCATGTCTCCTGCATAACAGGCAGGATCTTTACCACTGAGCCACCTGGGAAGCCCTATCTATTTTATATATAGTAGAGTAGATGTGTNCACAGGCTTGGTTGCTCTGCAGGATGTTGGGTCTTCCTGGACCAGGGATGGAACCCATGTCTCCTGCATAACAGGCAGGATCTTTACCACTGAGCCACCTGGGAAGCCCTATGTATTTTATATATAGTAGAGTAGATGTGTCAACCTCAGTCTCCCATTTTATCCCTCCCCCTAGTTTCTCTGCCAGTAACCATAAGTTTGTTTTCTATGACTATTTTTGTTTTGTAAATAACTTCACTTGTACCATTTTTTTAGATTCTACATACAAATGATGTCATATGATATTTGTATTTCTCCCTCTGATTTACTTTACGCAGTATGACAATCTCTAGGTCCATGCATGTTGCTGCATATGGCATTATTTCATTCTTTTTTTAATGGCTGAGTAATGTTCTATTGTACATATGTACCACATCTTCTTTATCCATTCCTGTCGATGGACATTTAGATTGCTTCCATGTCTTGGCTTTTGTAAACAGTGCTGCAGTGAACATAGGGATACGTGTATCTTTTTGAGTTATGGTTTTCTTTGAATGTACGCCCAGGAGTGGGATTCCAGGATTATGCTGTTGTTTAGTCACTGAGTTGTGTCCGACTCTTTGTGACCACATGGACTTAGCCCACCAGGCTCCTCAGTCTGTGGAATTCTCCAGGCAAGAATACTGGAGTGGGTTGCCATTTCTTTCTCCATTGCAAGATTATATGATAGCTCTTATTTTTAGTTTTTTAAAATTTTATTTATTTTAAGGAGACTCCGTACTGTTTTCTATAGCTGCTGCACCAATCTACATCTCCAACAGTGTAGGAGGTTTCCCTTTCTTCACATCCTCTCCAGCATTTATTGTTTGTAGATTTTTAAAAAATCATGGCCATGTGTCCTTTTGGAGAAGGCAATGGCAACCCACTCCAGTACTCTTGCCTGGAAAATCCCATGGACGGAGGAGCCTGGTAGGCTGCAGTCCATGGGGTCGCAAAGAGTCAGACATGATTGAGCGACTTCACTTTCACTTTTCACTTTCATGCACTGGAGAAGGAAATGGCAACCCACTTCAGCATTCTTGCCTGGAGAATCCCAGGGATGGGGGAGCCTGGTGGGCTGCCGTCTATGGGGTTGCACAGAGTCGGACACGACTGAAGCGACTTAGCAGCANGATACATGACCTTGGCAAGTTATTGAATAGTTAGCCTCGGGTAAGTATAAGGACATCAGGACAGAAGCAATGCCTGCCTCATACTTATGGGGAGGATTAAATGAGTAATCGAGGGGAAACCTGCAGGGTCGTGCTGGCCCCAGGTAGTGGTGCCAAGGATGGTTTGCAACTTCAGTATCACTCTGCAGGAGATTCTCGGTCAGGTCATGCCGATCCCATCCCTTAGGGGTTTTTGTAAGGATCAAAGTCAAGTTAAAAGCACCCTCACGAGTGTGTAAAAGCCCCATGAGTTATGAACGTTACTCTCCCAAGTGCAAATAATTATCGGTCACATGCAAAACGTTAAAACACGGAAATGTGATTTCTGTTTGCCATGCCTTTTCCTCAGAGTCCACGAGTCTGCTCTTTGGTTTTGTTGATTTCATTCTAAGAGTTATTAGAAGAGTTAGTTGACTTACTAATCAACATCTTAGATTTACAGGAAGAAAACGATCAAAGACATCTAAAGGATTTTTCTCTGCATACTCTGTAAGACAAAGACGGAGGTGAGGGGGGAGGAAAAGCTGCCAGCAGAACAGAAAAGGGAAAAGTGGCCATTTTTCTGGTATGTTGACGATGTGGGCTTTCTGTCTCCTGTCTTTTCCAGCCTGGTGGCGATTCCAGTGTACGTTAAACATAACATCAGCTTCCGGGACAGTAGCTCACTCGGCCGCTTTGAAATAACGGTGGGGCCTAAGCAGACCATGGGGAAGGCCATAGAGGGGGTGACCGTCACCAGCCAGATGCCCAGAGGCGTCCTGAATATGAGCCTCACGCCGTCTCAGGGGACACACACGTTCGACCCAGTCACCAAGGTAGGAGAATACACAGGAGGTTCGAGTTGCCTGTGTTCTAAATAGCAGGAGCTCTGCAGCACTCCTTTCCGTCTTGTGGAAAGGCAAGCTTGACCAGTGGGACGTGGTTGAGGACACTGAGATAATTCACAGGAACAAGTAGCCTTCTCTTCTGGGAAACCCCCAGGAGGTCATAAGAACACAGTGAGCTCAGGTGCCTCAGGTGCAGTTTCCACCATAACTTCCTTCTTTTCTCTCTCTTTGAAGATGCTATCTTGGGATGTAGGAAAAATAAATCCCCAGAAGCTCCCAAGTTTGAAGGGAACCATGAGTCTCCAGGCCGGAGCTTCCAAACCAGATGAGAACCCCACGATCAACCTGCAGTTTAAGATCCAGCAGCTGGCCATTTCTGGTGAGTGACGCCCAGCTCAGGGTGGGGGGAAGGCGAGGGCCCAAGGCGGCGATGTCACAAAGCCCCCCCGGCCGCTCCCTGTCCTCAGAGTTGGGTTTCATTAGCTGGTATGTGATCTTTAGTCAGATCTTTTCCCAGCCCATTTCTGGAGGAAGTCTGTGACCCTCCATCAATATTGGAGATGGAAGTGCTCATGAGCCGTTGTTGAGTCACCCTGGGGGCACTGGCTGGGGCATCCCAGGGTCTTCAGTATGGGGATGTATCTGCATTCTCAGCTGGTGAGTGAAAAGAATTCCCCTCCTTTCCCCCAGTTTCAGAAGATTTCATGTGTGCTGTGATCATGTGGAACGCTCAGCTGACCTGAGTTCTCAACTACAGTTTACACCCCACCACCCAGGGTGATGTCAAGACTTGTTACCTCTCTGCAGGTGTCTACTATGTGCCAGGCACTAATTTAAGCTCTTTTCATCTATTTTCTTATTTAATTCTTAGAATGACCCTTTTAGATAGATAGGAGATGACTTCACCTTTATATGAAGTTCTTGTTTTCTTTACCAATGGATCACATCTAGTTTAAGTGATTAGAATTCATTTAAATGATAAGCTCTTTTCATTTTAAAATGCTTAATAAACTTTAAAGCTATGAATAGTATAAAGTGTTCTTAGTCCAGTGAGAATATTTAAGAAGTACTGAAGAATTAATTCATCACTTGTCATCATTAGTTTATTCATTCAGTTATACCTTTATTTGATTATGAATTTCTTAATTCTATTATTATGAATTCATCTGTTCAACCCCATAACTTTGAGAAAAATCTGGAGTGGTCTTATTTTTCCTTACCCTCATTTCAGCCTGCATATAACTTTCTGCCCTTTCCGCCACAGGGACAGATCTCATTGGCTGGCTTTTTATCGGAGCAGGTTTTTATTTTCAGCCTACGTTCCAGGGGTGAAGAGTCTGTTGGCTGTGTTCAAGTGACGTAATTAAGTGTAGGTTCCCAGGCAGCGGAATGCTAAAGAATCGGCCTGCAATACAGGAGATGAAGGAGACTCGGGTTCAATCCCTGGGTTGGAAAGATCTCTTGGAGAAGGAAATGGAAACCCACTCCAGTATTCTTGCCTGGAGAATTCCATGGAGAGAGGAGCCTGGCGGGCTACGGTCCAAAGGATCCATAGTATCCCGGAGAGTAGGACACAACTGAGCGACTGAACACACACACATTTTCCCGTTCACAGTTACAGCTTTCTCCAGCCCTCGGAGATCTTTGAGTTGACATGAATTAACCAGTTATGCTACTTGCTTCTTTGGAATAATGCTTACCTTTCTTCCTTGCAGGCCTCAAAGTGAATCGTCTGGATATGTATGGAGAGAAGTACAAACCCTTCAAGGGCATAAAGTACATGACCAAAGCTGGGAAGTTCCAAGTTCGAACCTGAAGCGAGAATTTCGCAAAGCAGACGGTCATGAACACTTTTTCATTTCTTAACCTGTCTAGAAGTAAAACCCATCAGCCTGTCTTGTAGGTCCGTGCCCCCTCTGGACCCACAGGCTCCCGTTTCCTTAGCTGTGAGCATCGTGGAGTGAATCCAGGGAGACAGGGTCGCAGGGGCTGGGGCAGGACCCACCCACCAGCATCTCCAACCCAGTTCTCAGAGCAGAGGCGTGGGTCGCAGCGGGAGGTACCTCAATGCCTGTTGAACTGTTTGTAACTTTGTAACCGGGTTACCCCAGGAAAAAAGACCAGCGTTTGTTACTCTCGGCTGTAATTTTCTTCAGCCAAGGGAAGACTTCTTTGTTTTTGTTTTTTAACCCCGGGGGAAAAAAGAATGAGAGCTCGCACTTGGAAGGAAATGAGTGTTAGTGGAGGGAGGTTTCTTGGAAGGCGTGGAGTGTATGCACCCCCATTAAAGAGAGAGGGGCACCCATCTGCACCCCTAGGAGGGGCTGGGAGGAATGGAGTGGAGTGAGTTTCCTTCTGAGCCCTCTGTTTGTATACAAGCAGAAAGATCTGTACTTCTAGAAGCGAACTGGAAGCTTCTTAAATTGGAGCCCTCTGCTGACACGGAAGCCCCAGCGGGATGAGACTTCCCTCAGAGGCTGGGACGCCGCTCCCACCAGCTTGCAGAGGCTGAGGGCTGCCTGCCCGCAGCACCGCGCTGCCCTCTCCGGGGAGGGGGTGTCCTGCCCGCTCCCTGGGGGGCGGTGGTCTCAAATACCTCTTTCCTTGACCCACCCCCCAAACAGCTCCACTCGTTCACAAAATTGCCGCTCCCTGAGGAGAGGTGCAGAGAAGCCAGCCCCATCGGCCCCAGCGCGGCAGGCTGGGTGAGCCGCCCCTGAGGCCCAGCGGCTCCTCGTCCATGTCCATCGGGGGCTCCCTGGGGGCTGGAGCCTGACCCTCCCGTGGGCACGCTTTCCCAAGGTCACTCAGCCAGACGCTGACAGGTGCAGCCAGTCCTGGGGGCCGTCCAGGAACGACATTTCCTCAGAGTCTCTTCTGTTCTGTACCCCCACTGTATAATCTACTTATTAGCAACATATATCGACCAGTCCATGTTTGTTTTTAAGACCCCGCCCCCAGATCCCTTCAGTCGTTGAATAAAACCGATATTGTAGGAAGATGGGTCCTGTTGAGCATGCACGGCCTGGTTCAGGAAACATGGCAGCTGAAGGTGGTCTGCAGGCCTCCGCAGCAGGAAGCTTTCCATTCAGCTCAGTGTGCCCATCACCCAGTCCAATATTTATAGATCAGACAGGTATTTTAAAATTATAGTTTATGATGCGATATTGTGCTCTGCTCTGTGCATGGAGAGAAATGAAGACCTGTGCTCTCCAAACCCTATAATTTTTCTCTAATGCCCTGCTTCCAAGTACTTAGGTAGTGAGTTTCTGTTTTTGTTTCTATAGTTTCCTCTTCCTACTTCCTGGATTTGTTTTTTTGCTGCAGAATAATGCTGCTTTGCGGTTTTGCTCCGGGGTCCGTTGTGCTGTCTCATAGCCCATCACTCCAAGATTTGTCCTGGATCCAAAATCCCATTCCTAGAATAACGGAACTACTACTGCTGAGGGCCCTGGAGGATTTCAGGGTTTCCTGGGTCACAGGAGACAACCTGTCTTGGTCCCTGAATACCCTTAGGTTTATGAGTCTGGCTGTCTTATTCCCTCCAGCGCAGCTCATCCTAATTTCAAGGGAAGAATTTAAGGAGAAGTAAAGGACTGGGGCTGTGGGGCCCACAGACGCTAGCAGGGGAGCCCACCCCAAGCTGCAGACCCTTGGACACCCCCTCACCCCGGTGGTGTGTTAGCATAGGCGGTACCAGGGGCCCCCGGCAAGCCGCTCGGTTCCACACGTGTTTAACATGCAGAAGCATCTTCTCTGTTTAAATCCTAATAAAGTTGAGTGTTGCCAGTCCTTCGTGTCCTGAGTGTCTTGTTACTAGGACCATGGGCGATGCTCTGCACACATGCCCAGCGGAAGCAGGAAGAAAGACAGGAATTCAGGGGATCTCACTGCATCCGCACTTTCCTACCAGCAGACCCGAAGCTGGATATATGGTTTGGGTATGTCGTCTTGCAGGTCGTGAGAACAAAGGCCCAGATCAATCAAATTACATTTCCCAGCGTACAAAAGACAAAGCCACTGAAGCTGCTGGTGTCTGTTCCAGCACTTTCCCTGTCCTGGCCTCTCGTGCTTCTTAGGTTGATTAATTTGGACGTGAAGCCGGGTGCAGGGGTCCTGGTTATCCTAATTGCAGTGAAGACTTCCGGAGTCTCCTGGGATGTGGAGACGAGGGTCCTGCTCCCATATCTGTCCTGTCTCTCGTGGCCGGGGGAGACTAAGACGAGGACTTCTTTCTGCCTTCTGACCCCAAACGTTGTCAAGTGTGTATTGCCACCCCATCCTATCAGTCTCAGCGACTCATCTCTCTGCTTTGGGTCTGGCTGTTTCCTTAGCCTCGTGGTGTGACCAGGCAGTTTATAACACTTGTACTTTCCTCTGTGGCCAGTAGGTGGTGACTTAGTGCCAGCAATGACGTTAAAAAAATTTTTTTTAATTGTTAGAAAAAAAATTTTTTTGAAGGAAATTGAAACTTAAATTTTGCCTTAAGATCCCAAGTTTGTGAGTCTTGGACTTTCGAGGTTAGATGTGGAACCAAAGTTTATGATCCTCTTTCGACAACCTGACCTAAGATGGGAGCTCCAGGGGAATGCTCGTTTCAATCCTTTGAATTCCTCTAGGTCTTTACCCATTGAAGCTGTTTGCACAATTATATGAGGATCTTCTTTGTTCTTTGGGTTTCTATTGCCGTCTGTTTTATTAGCCAGCCAGAGATAGTAAAGCAGTGCTACTTATTTCCCCTTAGTGCCCTCTTCTTCCCCCGACACAGCCCAGACATTTTTATCCTGACCCTCCTAACCCACACTGGGTAGTGACATCTTGCACTCTGAGTGTGTTTTAGCCTCATCCGCAAGCAAGTGCAGGGCTGGGGGCCCTGCCTGGAGCTCTGTCAGTGGCCTCTGCTGAGCACCTGTCTTCAAGCAGCCTGTGGTTTCCAGGGCTTCACTCTGAGGAATGTGATGGGGGCCTTTTAACTTTGCATTTCCATCAAAGGAGCTGCTTCACTTCATTTCAATAATACAACTGTCCGGAGAAAAGCTCGTTCTGCAACGGGGGAGGGGATGAACCGAGCCGAACTCCCACCAGAGCTGCAGTTACAGGGGTCTTCCTTGCCACTGTCTCCCAGCCGTCTTCCCCGAGAGGGCTACGGTGCACAAAACCTGCCCCTTTCACAGGCTCAAGTCAGGAAATCTTGACTTACGTTTCTGTGATCTGAGTCGATTGAACTGGTCCCGGGACCAAATCCGTGCCCCCTCACCACCACTACCCCCACCGCCCACCGCTGGAATCCAGCTTCTGGGCTTTATATTCTCTTTCTTTTGTGAGTTGAAACTCTTCTTTTAAGAACTTCTAAGTTGAGCAGTTCTGACCGCCTCTCTAGAGAGAGAGAGGAGAGAGACCTACGACCACGTTTGCTCCAAGGAACTGTCAGCACGTAACCCAACAGCAAGCCTTGCATCATCAGGCTTATGCTTAGATGCGGGTGTCAGTGGTAAGAAACTGTCAGGCAGCAACCAGGGGTATGAGTTACCTCTCAGGAGCAGTAAGAAAGTCTAAGAGAAGCGGAAAGCAGCGTTGCTTAAGTAACATACTTGTGTGGACTGGTCTGGCAGTGAATTCTTAAAAAAAAAAATTCTTTATTGGAATATAGTTGATTTACAATGTTGTGTTAGTTCCAGGTATACAGCAAAGTGAATCAGTTTTATATTTAACATATATTCACTCTTATTTTTTTAGATTCTTTTCCCATGTCGGTCAGAACTTTGAGTCGAGTTCCCTGTACTATACAGCAGGTTCTTATTTGTTATCTATTTTGCATATAGCGGTGTGTATACGTCAGTCCTAATCTGTGTCAGCATCTTCTTGACTCTCATTCCTCTTTTACCTTGGAGTCTTGTCTGGGGTGTCTTCCCACCTACTCCCCTCTCCGTGCATATCTTCCCTGAGCCTCGCTTGGGCCATCAGCCCCCCTAACCCCAAGTGTCTGCAGCTCCCTGCTGCCAAGAGGGTTAAGTCCAAAGTTCAGTTTAGCATCCAAAGTGCCATCAGTAATTCCAACCTACGTTCTTCTTCATTAACTTCACTTTGGACAAAATATAACTCACTTCCTCCCCACATTCCCCTGCCTTTCTTGCCCTCCAGATCTTTAGATTTTCATGCAGTGGTAGCGCCTTGCCTCAGGAACTACAGTCAATATCCTGTAATAAACTGTCATGGAAAAGAATACGAAAAAGAATGTATATACGTGTATAACCGAATCACTTTGCTGTGCAGTAGAAATTAACATGACTTAACTATTTTTCAATAAAATTTTAAGAAAAATTTATTAAGAATGCCTTTCTCATTCCTCTCCACCAGCCCAAATCTTGCTCAATTTTTGAAAAGCCTACCCAATTCTATTTTTTCCTTAAGTTTTTCTGTTTTTTGGTCTTAGGTACAACACGTGAGATCTTCATGGCTGCATGCAGCACATGAGATCTTCATTGGCACATGAGGTCTAGTTCCCTGGCCAGGGATTGAACCTGGGCCCCCTGCATTTGGAGCACAGAGTCTTAAACCACTGGACCACCACGAAAGTTCTGTTCTTAAGATTCTTAAGTCCTTCCTGAGCTGAATTTCAGCAAAACTTTCCACCGTTTGTGGTTCATCTCCACCCTGCCTTGTTATTTCTCTGAATCCCCCTTTCCCTGTTGAACCAAGAGTGAGTTTCTTTCCTTTTACCTTCACAGCACCTGGCACAGCACCTATTCTGAATGCGTGTGTGCGTGCTTAAGTCGCTTCAGTCGTGTCTGACTCTTTGTGACCTTACTGACTGTAGCCCGCCAGGCTCCTCCATCCATGGGATTTTCTAGGCAAGAATACTGGAGTGGATTGCCCTTTCCTACTCCAAGGGATCTTCCCGGCCAAGAGATCAAACTCTCCTCTCATGTCTCCTGCATTGGCAGGTGGGTTCATAACCACTAGCACCCCCTAGGAAGCCAATGAAAGGAAATATTCCCAGTGATTCAAAGAATGTGGACGTGAGTAAGGAATAAAAGCTGGGAAGGTACTGTGTGTAACAGAAAGATTCCACTCTGATTGGGGAAAATATGTGAAAAATATATCAGAATTTATTATTCCAGTACGGTATCATACAGGTAGTGGCAACAGAGTACAAACAAAAATGAACTGATATAAATATGCGAGAGCCTAGTTTATCAGTTATTAAAATGATACATGTCTCCTGGTTCTATCATGAAACCTATAAAGAAAAAGAATTACACTGTACACCACAGGATTCCCTCCAAGAGCTGCAAAAAGGAAAGCCCAACACTTGACTGAAGGGAGTCGAGGAACGTGATCTGGCCAGCCAGCCCATCCCTTGGTAGGAGGTTCCTGCTGGGCTTCCTTGGGACTATAAATAGACATCCTATTTCTAGTAGAATGCGTCTAACCCTTCTTTCCCGAAGGCTCGAGTTATCTTTGCCTACTGAGACATGCTTTCATCTTTGTGGTCCCCTTTCCAAAGATGCTCGTGTGCATAGAGAGGAGGAAGTGGGCTTCCGCCCTGGGGAGTGGTTTTCCACGAGGGACCAGCGTTTATCCATCTTCCCATCTGACAGTACATTTCAGCCCTTAAGCCCTGAAAACTTCCAGAATGGAAAAGTACCTGTGAAACTACATCCTCCCCCCACTTCCGCTGTGTGAAGGAGCCCCGGCCACGGTGAATCTTCAGAGGTGGGCGAAGCGGGCCGCTGTGATGTAGCGGAACGGTGTCCCTGATCACGGTCGCACGTTGTCTCGAATCCAGTCCAGGTAGTTAGTCACCTTGGTGTACACGCCTGGGATGTCCTTCTGCCCGCAGCCCAGGCCCCAGCTGATAATGCCGACCAAGGTCATGTGGTTGTCCTTCATGCACACCAGGGGGCCACCCGAGTCACCCTGCAGGAGGGAGAAGAGGTCAGCTGTGTGCAAAAACGCAGGGCGATGTTGGGGTGAATGTTTGTAGCGCTGATATGTATTCTACATACCGCTAATATGTGGCACTGACATGTATCCTTCAACGTGCTCACTTTCAGGGAGGGACATTTTTCTCCCCAGTCTTGGACCATTAGAGGGTTAGGCTGCAGTTTTGCTGTAAAATGGACTTGTGCTCAGAGATTGCTGACAAGTGCTCAGTCGAGTCCGGCTCTCGGCAATCCCAGGGCCTGCAGCCCGCCAGGCTCCTCTGTCCACGGGCTTTTTCCAGGCAAGAGCCCTGGAGTGGGTTACCATTTCTTTCTCCAGGGGACCTTCCCAACCCAGGGATCGAGCCCAGTGCGTCTGCTGCAGTGGCAGGCGAATCCTTTACCATTAGCCATGCCTGGTCCCCACCGGATGGTGAAGCCGCCAAGAGCTATGCGGCCCTAGGCAACTGGGCTTCAGTATCCTTACCTGAGTGATACTAAATAATAATCATCTAAAACAGAAATCATAGTACTTCCCTCATGAGGTTATGGGAATTAACTGGAAGAAAGCTTGAAAAGCTCCTGAGAACAATGTAGGGCATTTAGTAGAAGTCTTGGCAATTGTTAGCTGTTATTGTCTTATTGAATTGAAATGACTTGTTTTTAACTTGGCACTAGCTGATAGATCATGGTTTCACTTTGCACACAACCTTTTATGACCATCGAGCTAGGTGGTGGAGATGTCTGAGAAAACCTTTCAAAAAGAGACCAAAGTCTGTCATGGAGGCAAGAGGGGGAGATGTGGGTGTGATCCCCGCATCAGAACTGGGCCCACGGTTCTCAGTGGGAGTGCCCAGCCCCACTGCCTCCAGCCACGCCCCTGTCCCCCAGCCTCAGTGAGAGCCTGGAGCACAATGGACGTGAAAAGAGGCTGAGTTGAGGGTTCCTTTGCTCCATTAGGTCCTACCTTACACTAGTCTATGTCTTACACTCAGAGTTATCATGAAATACAAGTACGTACCAGCTCTGATGGGGCTGCCAACCCAGAGACCCTGTAATGGTGTGCTTTACCAGGGGGAAGCCTCATCAGAGGGCTGAATGCAAGTTCCTAAAATTTCTTTCTCACAGATCATCTCTCTCTATTTCCAGGAAGCTGCCGTTCCTCCCACGCTACCCAAGAGACCCCGATTCCCCAGCACCCACAGAAACCAAAGCTGTCTTAACTTGTGTGGCTTTATCCATCACTTTGATAGTTGTTTAATTGCCTGGGCTTACAGGAAATCCTGCACCAGGCGGGGGTTCCGGGGCAGACACGGGGGAGATTTACTGCCGTTTAGATGTCTTCAGTGTGGGTGACTTTGATCTTGGCTCCAGTCGCTTTCTTCTCTGAGGCTCTCATCTAGGTCCCATCCCCCGCCCCAGATGAATCACTGCTTTCTGGCTATAACTTTTTTTTCTTGGTTAAGAACCAGTTGGCTGAGGAACACTTTTGCCCTTGGATGGGGGAGGCTCGGGGAGGAGAGCCGCCTGCACTCACCTGGCAGGCGTCGTGCAGGTTTGTGTGGTCCCCGCCGCTCCGTGTGTCTCCGGCACACAGCATGTTGTCGGTGACGGTCCTGTTAAACAAGTGCCGGGATGTGCAGCGGCTCGACGGGTACAACCTGACATGAGCCTCCTTCAGCCGCTCGGAAAAGAAAGGAGAAGCTGAAAGAGAGCAGGGAAGACAGCTTGTGGCTTTAGGGAGTTATTTAGAAACCTTTTGGAAGGAGAAAACGGAACTTTGTGATGATAGCTAACACTGATTAATCTTTTACGTGTATTACATTGAATCCTATGAAATTGCCAATATATTACCCTTTTGACCTACAGAAATGGCAATTTCATAAGAGTTTCACCCAGGGTTTCTCAAGAGCAGCACAAATGACTTTTGGGGCCAGATAACAGTTTTTGCAGGGGGCTGCACTGTGTATTGCGGATGTCTGCCAGCATCCCTGGCTTTTGTGTGCATGCGCGCCTAGTCCCTCAGTCATGTCTGACTCTTTGCGACCCCATGGACTGTAGCCACCATGCTCCTCTGTCCATGGGATTCTCCTGGCAAGAATATTGGAGTGGGTTGCCATGCCCTTCTCCAGGGGATCTTCCCAACCCAGGGATTAAACCAGGGTCTTCTGCAATGCAGGCGGATTCTTTACGACCTGAGCCACCAGGGAAGCTCCACTGGCTTCTGCTCACTAAATGTGGGTATAAACCTCCATCCACCCGGAGTCGTCACAGTAACTGACATTGCCACATGTTGCCTAGCAGGCAAGAGCACCCTAGCTGAGAACCACTGGTTTAACCTAATATCTCATTTAAGCCTCATACAAGCTATTCATTTCTTACCAATGAGGAAACTGAGGCTTGGAGCCACACGAAATGAAAAATCCACATCTGGATGACAGGGCGCGCCAGGTGCAGGGTGAGGGCTACTGGGTGGCAGGCAGAGTCCAGGAACCGCACCCTTAACTAAGCTCACTCCTTGTCTTATCAAAACCTCTTTGAAATCTTCAGCCCTTAAAGCTCTCCTGCCATTCAGACCTCTCTCTTGACGGACCGGGCCATCGGCTGGGAAGGTGGATGGCGGGGCTTCACTTAGCAGGAACTTGCCCAGACTATCATAGCGGCCGAGCCTGCCCTGGGGCTGGACTGGACACTCTCAGGACCACTCTTTCCTCTCTCTGGTCAGCACCCGCCCCCCACGCTGCCCCCAGACAGACAGGATGGTGGCAACTTCCTCCCACTCACAGGCCTCGTGTTTCCCATAGCCGGACAGCTCGCACTCCGTCCAGTCGGGCAGCTGCAGGCTGGCATCTGGGAGGCAGATGGTGCGGACTGACCCGCTCTCCCGGGCACAGGTCAGCGAGTCCGATTTCAGGTGCAGCAGCGCTGGGGGAGGGGGATTGAGGAAGTGAGTGGAGATTTCCGGGGAGAGGAAGGAGGGGCTGGGGGTCTGGGAGGAGAAGGAGGGTAATGTGGGGCTGGGGTGTCTAACTGGAGCCAGGGAGAGCCGGACATCTTACCGATGTCATTGTCGTACGTGTCATCATCAAATTCCTTGTGGACGATGTATTTTTCTACTTCAAAGGTCTGCTCTTCCTCTCCAGGGACCAGCCGGTACGTCCGGCCCAGGACCACCTTGAGATGGTGAGGCGGGTACCTGATGGAGAGATGGGGGTGAGGATGCTCTTCTGTATCGGGTCTGGTCCGAGGCCTCAGCGGGAAGGCAAGCCGGCTGGGTGCGCGTCCCTACCTCTCCTGGAAGCAATGGGCTGCGGACAGCACCCAGCAGGAGCTGATCAGGATCCCCCCACACAGAAACCGCTGTCCCGGGGACCTTCTGTTCTTGACGAAGATGGCGGCCTGCCAGGGGTGGGAGGTGATGTCGGCGAAGAGGCCTCCTTTGATGCGGAACTGGGGCCGCTTGTACTGTCTCAGGCCACAGGTGACTGCGGAGGGGAGCACAGAGCTCGGTCTCAGACCTGCGGGCCTGGGCGAGGTCCCCGAGCCCCATCCCGGTGTCTCGTCTGGGAACCCGGGTTCCCACCCACGGCTGCGCTTCCGCAGCGTCTCTACAGAGAGACGGAGCCTCTGCTTCCCTGCTCCTCGCATCCCGACTGCCATCACTACTAACAAGGTATCTCCAGAGAGCAGCCTGGAGCCCGATGCCATCCATGAGAAATGGCTGCATCCTTTCCTTCTCTCTTGCCCCTCCCATCACCTGTCCAACAGCATCGCCATCCATCACGGCTCCCGCCGGGCAGGCCCCCTCCCCACCCAGGTCCAGCCTTCCTGAAAAGCTGGCCGCTGCGTAGCCTGAACCAGACAGCTTCCCAGATGTGGGAGGTGGCGGAGGACGCGGGCAGGAATAGTGCTGGGGGAGGGGAGCTGCCTTACCGCACTGGGGCACATCACAGTACTCCCAGGTCAGCTGGCGGTCCTTCCACACGTGGCACCAAGGCTGGGCGTCCCCATCGGGATTCCTGGGCGTGAGGAGGGAGGGTTTATAATCACATCACAAGCCAGAGAAGAGGGGAAGACGGCCCAACTGGGGGGCAGGGAGCGGAGGAGTACGACCTGGGCTGGGCTCTGCCATAGATCCCCCCTCCACCACCTAGGAAATCATTCCTATCTTCTGCATTTTGTTCTCATCTCCCAGTTGCGCTGGGATGTGCTCCCAGATGTGCCTCGGGAGGATGGAGCAGGAGAGGGCAGCCCCTCTTAACCTGGGATACGGTACGTAGCACGTGGCCCTGCCCACCCACGTGCCTTTCGCGTGTGTTTCCGCGTCAGCCCCGCCCCGCCCTCCACGCGGACACGCCCCCGGGGTCCGGGCGGCACACCTGCAGTGGTTGTGCTTCCCCAGGCCCAGGGCCCGCGCGTTGCTCTTCCAGGCGGTGTAAATCTTGCTCGTTAGGAACACGGAATTCCACGGGAGGCAGGAGGCCCCGGACTTGGTGCGGCTGCGGGTGCCGCGGTATGCCAGCCCGTTTCCAGTGTAACAGTCCCCATCTTCTTCTGCAGCTGGAACGCAAGAAATCCAAACTGAAACACAGCCGCTGACAGGCCTGAGCAGCAAGTGGGGTTTGCAGTAGGGCCTGAAGCCTGGGGCTACCGGCAGCCCGCCCACCTCGCCCTTTACTCTCCTTCAAATGCTTTCGCTCAGGGTGGTCAGCGGCTCCATCTGGTGCCAGCACCCCCACCACTGGGCTGTGTTAAGGGAGGCCCTGAGGGATATTCAGGTTCAGGAAAGGCTGCCCAGTTCAGCTAGTGGGGGTCGATTAGAGTTGCTTGGAAGGCTGTTAGGGGTTTGCTTGTTTTTACTTGACAAGCTGCTGTCAACCTGGGGTCTTCTGTGGGGGACACATGTGCAGGCCCAGTTTTCTCAGATTTTGTCTGCCGGGGCCTTGAAGGATTTATTGGACTTGGGAGGGAAGCAAGAGTATGAACCTTCAAATGCTGCATATTTGCCCCTATTTTACCCTCTTTTCTCCCCATTTGAAACTGACAGGGTACAGTAGCACGCAGCAGTAACGTAATGAGAAGGGGCCTTTGAGATCATCGGTACCAGTGGATCCCAGTTTACACCAGATCTAGGGGGTAGGCAAGATGCTTCAGAGTTACACTGTGCCGTGTTCTGCTTAGTCGCTCTGTGCGACCCCATAGACTGTAGCCCACCAGGCTCCTCTGTCTACAGGGATTCTCCAGGCAAGAGTACTGGAGTGGGTAGCTCTTCCCTTCTCCACGATTGGAGTTACTCTAAAGAGCTCTCAAATTCACAAGTCTATCAGCGTCACTTGTAGCCTGAATGTGCATTTTTATACATGTATATTTAGAACTTTGAAACATATTTTTACACTATTGTGATTAAATAGCATCATTATTTAGGAAAGCACCACTGAACTCATGGTGCCTTTTTGTAGCTGAGTACTTTTTAAATCTGAGAAATTTTCTCACATTAAAAGTCTTCAGAGACAGAGCGAGATCCTGAGAAACAGGCCAATTAATCAAAAAAGAGAGAACTTGGACACATTCTCAAAAGGACTGGAAACCACCGGTAAAGCCCCATCTTCTCTGTCCACGAGGAAACTGAGGGTCAGCGGGGTGCAGAGAGTGGCTCCAGGTCAAACAGCTAGCTAGAGGCCAAGCCTGATGAGGACCTAAGCCTCTTGACTTCCTTCCTCTGATGCCAAAGTGACTGACCAATTCACTCCTTTGTCTTCTTATTTGCAGAAGGACCATCAGCCTTGTCCTCTAGATCTCCCTAGACCTCCCTTCCCCACACTCCCCCGCTGGGACTCCGTGAGGCCGCAGGGGCCCTGGGGAAGCTGCACTTACCCTTAGCGCAGGCTGGAGTGCTGCAGAACTCAGAGACGTATTTCCCTGCCTTGAAGACGTAGCACCAGGGCTTTGAGTCTTGGTCCGGGTTTCTGAAAAATCAGCCGGGGAGGCCGGGGAAGCGAACAGTTAAGCCTGTTTCCCAGGTCAAGGACTCTTCAGTCTCTCCTGGGGAGAGAGTTATTTATGTTTGTTGTACGTAGGAGAGTCGGATCCTGTTGGGTGGAGGTATGACCTTGTAATCGACTTTATTGGGAGATTAAACATGGTTTACAGAGATGCATATGGCTGCCACATTGACAAGGGGTGGACCGGGATGATGAGCTTTATGTGTTAACTTGGCTGGGCTATTGCACCCAGTCGTTCGATCAAACCCCAGCTTTGGTGGTGCTGGGAAGGGATGTGTCCATGTGGTTCATGTATACGGTCGGCTGACTTCATCCAATCAGCTGAAGGCACATTAAGAGCAAAAGCTGAGAAATTCTGTCTCACATTGCAGTGTCAAGTTGGGTCTGAGTTTCCAGCTTGGGGAAGGGGCTGCCCATGGATTCCAGACCTGCCAGCCCCACGGGCATGAGAGCCAATTCCTTAAAAATGAATCTCTTTATGTAGATAGAAATATATTTATATTTCTCTATATAGGTATATATGTATCTATATCTATGTCTATAGATATATCTTTCTGGAGAGGAAACGGCAGCCCACTCCAATATTCTTCCAATCCCTTGGACAGAGGAGCCTGGTAGGCTACAGTCCAAGGGGTCACAAGAGTCGGACACAACTTAGCAATTGAACCACCACGACCTGTATATCTTTGTTTCTGTGTATGTGTGCCTCCTGTGGGCTCCGCTCCTCTGGAAACCCTGGCGCAGGTCTTTGCGTGACCACCCCAGCTTCTCACCAGAGGACCCTCCTGGGGAGGAAACCCTCCTGGGGGAGGAAACCCTCCTGGGGGGGAGGCGGCTGTCTCACCTGCAGTAGTTGTGGTTCCCAAGGCCAAGCCTGACGGCGTCGGGCCTGCGCCCGCTGTACGGCTTCATGGCCAGGCCACTGCTGTTCCAGCTGGCACACTCAGCCCCGCTCTCTGCCGTGCTCCATGTGCCTCTGTAGGCGACACCCCGGTCCTTATAGCACGTGGCGGTAGCGTCTGATGGGAAGCGGGACATGCGACACATCCCATGTGAGTCCCTTTTTCATTTAGTTTCCACGGGGGTAGAGGCAGCGGGGGGGTCTCAGCGCCGCCTCTGTCATCCCTGCAGAGGCAGCGCCCGGCTCCAGACTCTATCCCCGGGCTCTGGCCACCCTCAGGTGATCCCATCCCTCATCACACCACACTTTGCTCTCCTTTCTCCATCATCTTGCAGGTGGGATTTCCCCTGGTAGGTCCTCATCTCATAGATACCCGCCCGCCACTCACCTATTTCACAGAGCTTCCCCATGAACCCTTCCGGGCACTGGCAGACGAAGTCTGAAGAATAGAGGGCCTGCCGACACGTCCCCCCATTGAAACACCAAGGTTCACTGCAACCTGCCAAGTAGAAGCAAGGGGACCCCGAATTACTTTCCAGGCATCCCAAGAATACATGAGTCAATGTTGAAGAGGGTACTCTCCCCGTAGGCGCAACTCTGCATGCTTTACAAAAATCAAACTCATTGACTCCTCACAGCTGACCCCACAGTCTATACGACTGTTCTCAGATGAGCAAACTGAGGCCCTGTTGGAGGGTTGGGCAGGCTGGGGACCGTGGACACTCACTTCTGACGGGCACCGAGTGGCACTGGGCCCGGCCGCCGTTGCACCAGCAGTGCTCCACTTGGTTGCCCCTGAGCAGGGGTCGCAGCCAGGACTCGTGTTGGAGGTACGTCATCTGCGTTTTTCCATCTCTGCAGGTTGCTGTAACAACAGACAGGCCGAATTCTTTAGGGCCCCAGTCACCCCACACTGATGCCTCCCCTCTTCCATCCTGCTCACTCTCAGGAAAATCCATCCTTTATTCCTTCCTTGCTCTCAGCAGAAGACAACAAATATCCCATACTTTGTCACCAAAGACTCCTTTCATTTAAAATTAAAAAAAAAAAAAAACCACTTTCAAATCCAGCTTATTAGGGGGATGTGCTGATATTATTTTCCATATGACTGTATGACCTTTACATTTAATTTCCCATGAAATCACTTATTTTCTTGAAATAAGTAATAAAATATAATGGCATATTTCTACTGTCNTTAAAAAAAAAAAAAAACCACTTTCAAATCCAGCTTATTAGGGGGATGTGCTGATATTATTTTCCATATGACTGTATGACCTTTACATTTAATTTCCCATGAAATCACTTATTTTCTTGAAATAAGTAATAAAATATAATGGCATATTTCTACTGTCTCCTTATGTTAGTTTTACTGAAACAGGAAACCCACTTGGGAAAAACAATTAAGGAAGACCTCTTTAATTGTTTTTCCTCTGATGGGGCCTTATTTTGAGAGAATTTATTTATCAAGACACATTTATTAAGTAATACTCTAATTTTTCATTTTAATTCATCAAAAATGAGGCACGTGTATGCAATTGCCTACAAGAACGTTTGATTCCCATGAGTATTATCACACTGAGATGATGCAATTCTGGCCCCAAACAAAGAAAAGTGACATTTTAGTCTATGCAGAAAATGTGCTACTTCTGTTAGTATTTCTGGTATAATGAAAATAGTCGAAACGGTCCCCTTGATAGGTGTTCCCTTTTTCTCTCTCTGCAGATCAGAATGCCAGCTCAAAAAATCTGTAACTTCTCGTGGATTGAAGAAGTGTCGTGGGCTGCTGGTCAGTGGCACTGCTGCTCTTTCACCGGCCCGTTGGTGCCCAGATACACGGGCAGGAAAGGCCGAGCTGTCTGACGGCAAAGGCAGTGAGAGTGAAGCCTTGACTCCCTCTGGGGAAGCTTCCACCTTAAACAGGTGTTGCAGAGCCTTCCAGACCCAAAGGAAGTAGGTCCTGAGCGGGGAGGGAGGACTTGGGACCTGCGGTTCTTCGTATCAGGTTCAAGACACTCGGGCATAAGCATCTTTTATTCTTGGGATCCTAGTGGAAATGGTGCATGCGTTTTTAGTCTCAAATCTAGACATGGCCTTACAGAGAAGGTCTTCCCAAAGCACTGCCGTGAAATGAAGAAACGCAGGTTGGTCGTCTCTGAATTACCAACCGAAGCAAGGGAGGCACAGAGAAGTTAGTTAACAGAGATGCTGCGTGGAGTCCGGGGGAAAGGGGATCACAGCCGAAGGAAGGTCCTGGAGGACCCTGCGGCCTGGTGGCTGTGTGACCCTGGGCAGGTCACTCAGGCTCTCTGGGCTCCATTCTCATTTGTGTAACTGGTCTTTGGGCCACTGGGCTCCCAGCAGTGTGTGACTCCCTGACATCCTGGCACCTTGCCGGCACACCTGTTCCTGTGTGAGTGATAAGAGAGGACACAGGCATCTCTGCAAACTCTGACTTTCATGGAGCTTGAGTAAGCAGGTCACGTGGAAAAAAATCCCCGCTGGAGCCTCAGGCACCCTGACCCTGCCTCCGTGGACCACCCTCTACCCCACGACATCTCACCTCTGTACGATCTGGCGCCTCTCCCGAGTCGTCTGTAGGTTTCCTGCAAAGAAAGCAGGGGCAGAGGAAGGGTCAACACGTGCAGGTGTCTGAAGAATAAAGGTGGTCAAACCAGAAGACAGCCAGCAACCCACCTGTCCAGAGCATTCCTCTCAAGTACCTGGCCCAGGTGCAATGTGCACACCTGTCTTCTCCTCTGATCCTTCTTCCCTTCCTAGCCTAGTCCTGTCCAGAAGGACTTTCTCAGTGGTGAAAGGTTTAACACCCGTGCCATGTGACACAGCAGCCGCTGGTCACATGTGACGACTGGGCACTCATATGTCGTGTAACTGAAGTGAATTTAGGTTTCATTTCATTTTAATTAATTGTAGATGAAAATAGCCACCCATGGGTTAGTGGGGGTGTGTGCCTTCACCCCATCTCCTCCGTGTAACCACCCACACTCTCCCGTCTCTAAAATCCTGCTGTGTGGGCATCGCTCACTTGGCCTGAATCATGGGCTTGGCCTGAATGATGCTCTTAGCTGCTGGGGATCTTCAGAGAGCACATCCTAACTAGATGGTAAGCAATACATGGGCAGCTTGCTCACAGCACCTGCACTTTTATAAAAACCTGACCTCCCCAGTGGTGCAGTAGATAAGAATCCACCTGCCAACGCAGGTTCGATCCCTGGTCTGGGAAGATTCCCTGTGCCACGGGGCAACCAAGCCCATGTACCACTGCTACTGAGCCCGTGCTCTAGAGCCTGAGAGCCACAGGGACTGAAGGCTGCACGCCCTAGGCCCTGAGACCCACAACTTATGAGCGTCTGTGTCGCACCTACTGAAGCCAGTGCGCCTAGAGCCCACGCTCTGCAACAAGAGACGCCATCGCCATGAGAAGACCATGCACCACCACAAAGAGTAGGCTCTGCTCTCCAGAACTAGAGAAAGCCCCAGTGCAGCAACACAGACCCAACACAGCCGGAAAAACTCGTAAAAAAAAAAAAAAACTTCATGGATTCATTCAAACAGATCCTTTAAAAACAGCTCCAAAGAAGCCACTGAACGGCAGAGCTTACTCAAGTCAGGATGATGCGCAGGGTTCCAGCTGGAAGCCTGGCTCTCAAGCCTCGTCCACCGAGGGGAGTGTGTCCCGGTGTGTCCCAGCACAGACGTGAGTGCACACCTACCTGGCTGGGCGATGTGAAGACGGCTCCACAGAGCAGCAGCACGCACAGGAACTCTGTCTTCATTGTGTTCATCATTTCCTCAGAGCGGCTCTCAAATTCTGGAAGAGGGGGAAATAAGCGTGAGACCTGAGAGGTCCAAGAGTTCAGAAGCCAGTCGGTCCTCCCAGCATTGGCTCCCAGGGCAGGAGAGGCCGTGGCCAGCATCTGGGAGATGGTGATTTCGTTCTCATATATATATATTTGTGGCTAAACACACAGAACACAAATATTTTCCATTTGAACCGCTTCTGAGTGTAAGTTCAGCGGCATGAAGTTCACTCACGCTGTTGTGATGGCAACCATCACCGCCATCTGACTCCAAATGGTCATCCTCCCAGGCTGAAGCTCTGTACCCTGAAAATCCCCAATCCCTGCTCCCCTGGCAACCACCATCCTAGCTACTCTTTCCATGAATCCGACTACTCCAGGCGCCTCATGTAAGTGGGCTTATACTATATTTGTCCTTTTGTGTCTGACATTTCACTGGGCAGGATGATCTCAGGTCCATCCGTGCTGTAACGTGGGACAGACGTTCCTTCGTTTTTAAGGCTGGATAACATCCGCCTGAGTGAATGGACCATCTTGCTTATCCACGCATGCAGCGATGGACACGGGCTGCCGGAAGATGGCTTTGTTCAGACATCTCTGTGGGCTGAAGGCTGACACCACCTCTAACACTGGCTGCGGCCCTCTTTCTCTTGAAGGGAGCGCCTGCCCTGGGGTTGACTAGATGGGCCCGCAGCAATGCCCGCTCTCTGACTGTGTTAGGGGAGATCTGGGGTTGGCACATCTCAGAGCCAGCTCTCCGCAGATGGCCTGAGCCCAGTCCTGGAGGACTTCCACATCTCCTTGTCCCTGCTCCATCGGGAAGCCAGCCTCCTTTAATATCCAGGCCGTGTGAAGTGCGGTTTTGCAGAGAGGAGGGGCGGCATCTGGTTTGGGTGTTCGGACTCAAGTCCTCCTGGCCCCGCGCCCCTGGTTTTGCGTGCCTGGTCCTAGCTAGGGCTCCGGCCCTCGGCTGCTCACAACGGGCTAGTCGGTTGGGGTGTTATTTTGTGGTCTGGCAGCCTCACTCGCTCCCTCGTCGGCAAGGATTAAACCAGGGCTCTTCTTCTTCCCTTGACTCATTTCCCCTCAGTCACAACAACCCTGCTCCCATCCCTCCCACNAGACAGAACTAAAACTGCTAGTCCTAAATTTGTAACGATTGTACACATTTTAAAATTGGCTGAATCCTCTACTGTGAGTATGTGTGTCTCAGTTACTTGTTGAAAAAATTTTCATCTCCTCAGGTGTTATTGATTTATCATTTAAAAATATTCCTTGATACGAATGGTGGTTGTGCATTTGAGGATTCAGTAACTTGAAATATGTAACTAAATGATTTAATTTAATTTAGAGTATATGATTTTGTCAGAATCATTCATTATGTTACCTTTATATACCTTGTATCTCCTAAGTACCTTGTTCCTTGCCTGGTTCTTCCGATTCTTAGCTTACCAGTAATGTGAAAATGTAGGAAAACTTTTCGTACAGTATAGATAGAACAAGACAGAACAAATCTGTCCACTCCTTTTCCTCTTTAAAAAATAAATTATTATTTTCATATTTTTTATTTTGGTATATTATATAAGATTTAACATTTTAACCACTTTTAAGTGTAGAGTTTAAAGGCATTAATTTCAACCACATTGTTGCCCAACCATTACCTCCAGAATGTTTTCATCTGACAACATTCACCAAGAAGTTGCAAACTGAACCTCTACTTCCCAAGCTACATTTTTCCACCTCACAAAAGGCCATAGTCATGGCACCCAAGTGGGGGTGTCTGCAACAAAGTTTGGATTTCCTCTCCTCCCACAGATTTATTAACAGTGAAGTGTTTTTGAGAAAAGTTTGACTAAGGTGTCCCTGTTAGAATGGAATGCTCCAGTCTTCAGATCTTTGATCATTTCTGTTTTACATGATGTATTCCCAGTAAACACAGGATACTGCCAGAGTTGCAATGAGTTAATCCTCCAGTAAGTGCAGCCAGCATAGCTTAATTTGAAATAAAATGGATGATGTTAATAAGCTTAACTTTCTAGCAACCCAGTTTTACTTAATGCAATCCTTCTGGGAATGTACATTAGCCTACAGACTGAAAAATTTTAAAGTCATAATTTTGCAAAAAGTTATAAATATTTTGTTTTATGTTATTAATGTGTTTATTATGAATACAGTAGTTTAAATATTTATCAAATAAATGAATATTATTTAATAAAACTGTATGAATGAACAAATGGATTAAGTAAACCTCACACATATTTATTAAATCTGAACTATCAAACTTGTTTCTAAAAATTAAAATTCATAAGCAGAAAAGGAAAATTTTCATTTTAATTAAATTGATGTCTGTTTTTTGCATGCTTTTGATATATATAGGTAAACACAGTCATGAATATTTACTGTAGAATTGGGAACTATGTAACACTAAAGTGAGCATTAGACTGATTATGTTGTTTTTCAACAGTCTGGTTAAATGTACAAACCTCTCTGAAAATTGTCCAAGCTCACATTTTGCATATAATTTTGCAGATTCGCCAATTGTCTACAATCTTGACATGACCTTTTAAGTCTTACAATCTTGAGATAAGGCATACATGTACAGATTATTTCATATTGTCATGTGAAAATCTGTAGAATATGGTGATACCTTAAATCAGTGATACCTTAAATCAGTTTGCTTTTACTCTTAATACAAATAAAGCTGCTTAATCAGAAGGTACTCATTATTGTGGTTTTTACATTTTTATTGACTAATCTATTTGGCGAAATATTAATATTTGAGAAAAACATATCCTGAGTGATAAAAAATTGAAGCTACAGTGTATACATTGGGATTCAGATAAACATTATAATAGCTATTGCAACCAGTCCATCCTAAAAGAGATCAGTCCTGAGTGTTCATTGGAGGGTCTTATGTTGAAGCTGAAACTCCAGTACTTTGGCCATCTGATGTGAAGAGCTGACTCATTAGAAAAGACCCTGATGCTGGGAAAGATTGAAGGCAAGAGGAGACGGGAATGACAGAGGATGAGATAATTAGATGGCATCATCGACTGAATGGACATGACTTTGAGTAAACTCTGGAAGTTGGTGATGGATAGGGAGGTTTGGCATGCTGCAGTTCATGGGTTCGCAGAGTCAGACATGACGGAGCAACTGAACTGAACTTAATTCATGTTTTAATAGAAATACTTCATACTAATAAATAAAAATAGTTTGGGGCCCAGAATATATATATTTTAATATCCTATTAAAATCAAATAACACTGTGTTTCATTTCTGTGCCTAATTTACAGAAGTGCAAAATCATAATATTACAGTTATTTTGTTCTCTGCATCGGAAGTAAGGATTTGGTACTAAGTTCAGTTCGGTTCAGTCGCTCAGTCGTGTCTGACTCTTTGCGACCCCATGAATTGCAGCACGCCAGGCCTCCCTGTCCANGTGGGGTGGGACCTTTTCTCACCCAGAGCAGGAAGCCTGCTGGCATGTGCTGGTTCCAGGCAGCTTCAAAAGGAAGACCTAGGGGTCAAGGGCATCTGAACAGGACCCGGAGTGGGGAGTCTTCAGATCACAGAATATCACCCCTGAATTTGGTGCTCAGCAGTCCTCCAATTTCCCCTTTCTCAAAATTTCCCCGATTATCCCGGTACTTTGAATCTTTAAAAATAGCTCTTCATAAACACATTCCCCCTCTCTCTTCCTGCTGTTAATCATGTTTCACATATTTGTAGGTGTCCCAGCTTTATTATCTCAGCCAAGCCTTGGGATGGGGAGAGGTCTGCCTGCCCAGGGCTCTTGGCAGAAATTCTGAATGAAGCAATGAACCAGCCTGCGACTGGGGAACCTGGCTCCTCTTCCTCTTGTCTGACAATCAGCCAGGCCTTTCAGCAAGTTCGTTCCCCTCAGACAGGGGGGCTTGTCTTTTCTCTGGATGCCTGTCATCAAGTGACTGTGTCATTTCAAGAATTCAAGTCCTCCTTGAATGGGGCACATTCAAAGGGCACATGAATGGGCCCTACATGGAGCAGAAGTCTAGATGCTGGAAAATTGCAAAGTGACAAGTGGAGCATTAACACTTTTGCATNGTATACGCTCACTGCTGTTCACAAACGTGGTCACTTACAAGATGCAGACGATGTTGGACCCAATTCCCGGAGCAGCAGACAGAGTCCCAGTGAGGACTCGCCTGTGACCACAGAACTGCTCACGGTACCGGAGCGAGCCCTTCGAGGTTCCCCGAAATAGAAGCTGGGCTCAGCCGCAACAGCACGGAGCAGAGGGCTCCAGTCACCTGTCAGCCAGCAAGCCAAGAGCCCACAGCAGACGCTGCAGGCAGCAACTGCAGGGAGGATTAAGTTTGTTGATGTTTTTGTCTGTCCTGCTCAAGCAGAACCCACACGGCCTCAGAAGCCAACTGTCGCGGCGTGCGGGCCAGAGGGGCACCTTTGTGGTGGGCCACGTGGCCCCTGGAGCCAGTGCCTCTGGCCGTTCTCGGTGTCCTCAAGGCGGAGCCTCCCGGCCGGCCCCGGTCACCCCAGGAAGTTCCTGAAACTTGTGTGTCCTATTTCCTCTGGCTCGGGTCCTGCGAGGATGGGAAGAGAAGACCCCGTCCCTGTATCCTGTGACATCCCGCACCTCCTCTTGGGCATCTCAGCTCCTGGGAACCCCCTGAGGTGGGGGGGGAGGGTGTGGGCACCAAAAAGCTGGGAGCTGCTGCCCAGGCTGTGCCCTCCCCACCTGCACCCACACTGCTGGGCTTGGACTGGTCACTCTTTTTCCATACCCAGAGATGCCAAAGGCGTGCCCTTGCCAGAGTCGTTACACTTGGCCCTGTGGACTGACCTCCCACTGCGCCAGGAGTCCGGCTTTGGTGGTGATGGCGGCAGGGATGGGCCCCCCCACAAGCGATGCTCTGCCAGCCCAGGAAGGGGGGTCAGGAAGTTGTGCTTCTGTTGGGGGGGCGTAGTCCTGCCAGGGGCGTTCCCCCCAAGAGAGGCAACAGGAGGCAGGTGGAACGGACAAGAATATATCCGCCCACAGGCTCACTGCCTGTATTAGCGTCGACACGGTCCAGAGGGCAGACTAACTAAGCTCCTGGTCATTCGTCCCCAGGCCACTTTTCTCATCCGCTAATTGGGAATGAAATCCAACCCTTCATAAAGGATACAGATGGGAACGGAGGTGGGGGCTGGGCAGGGCTGCCTGTGTGTCCCTGCCTGGCAGCACAGCTCCTGGATCTTTCTCAGACTGCCCTGGGGCCACCCAGCTGTGTGGGCAGGGTGCGGGAGGATGGTCCAGGGGGTGGAAGGTTGAAGAGACTAACCCACACTGTTTCTCTTCAGCACTCTGCACGTCCTAAACAGGAAGTGGCGCCCAAGTGCCGAATTTCTATAAGTGATTCAAGGTAAAGCAATAAACAAAAAATGCATCTAAAGTGGTTCTATCCGGCCGGGGCTGGACAGAAAGCTAAACACACCTGTTGATAGATGTGCTCATGTCCTGCCATGCCGAAGAGAGAGTGAGTTTTCATAGAGTCTAAACTTCCTGGGTTGCAACAGAGATGGTCTGAATTCCCAGGGAGAGCATAAACAGCCACGTCTTACATGACGCTCCACAGGCAAGTCCTTGACATGTGCCCTAGGAGGGAGAGGCTGGAAACGTGCCCATTTTGCAGATGAGGAGACAGAGGCTCCGAGAGCTGAATGTCACATGACTGCTGCTGCTGCTAAGTCGCTTCAGTCGTGTCTGACTCTGTGCGACTCCAGAGATGGCAGCCCACCAGGCTCCCCCATCCCTGGGATTCTCCAGGCAAGAACACTGGAGGGGGTTGCCATTTCCTCCTCCAATGCTTGAAGGTGAAAAGGGAAAGTGAAGTCGCTCAGTCGTGTCCGACTCTTCGAGACCGCATGGACTGCAGCCAACCAGGCTCCTCCGTCCATGGGATTTTCCAGGCAAGAGTACTGGAGTGGGGAACCATTGCCTTCTCCAGGTCACATAACCTGTAAATGACAAACCAGCATGTAGTCCAGCCTGACTCGAGTCTCTTGTGCAGCTACTCTGCAACTTAGCCCAGCAAAGACTCTTCCGGAAAGGGCATCGGGGAGGGGGCCTGGGGGCCTTGAGCTACCTGAAGCCCTGAGAGAAGGCAGGACTTGGCTGTGTGCTGGGGAGATCTGGCCCCTGCTTGGACTTCAGGACAGAGGGGATTTATTAACAAGTGAGCTGGTAAGCTGGTCGACCGGGCTGCAGGCCCTGGTCTTTGCCCACAGTCTGTCCCCTTCTCTCTGAGTGATGAGGCCTCTGAGATGGCACTCCCTGCCTCCAGGGGACACAGACAGGACGGTTCTCACAGCCCGTCACCACAGAACCAGCCTGGGGACCGGCCCAGCCTGGGTCGTGGGCCCGTCACTGTGGCCTGGGAAGTGGGCTCTGTGAGCAGGAGAAGCAGAGAGGATGCAGGAAGGTAGAAGCAGAGGGTGCTGGCCGCCTTGGGGATTTCACACCACCTGCGTCTCCCCGGGACCCTGGCACCACAGTCCCAGGCACCAGAAGGGACTCTTGTATTCCCAAACCAAAGAGGGAGCAAATCCGAGTTGCAGAGTTATGGAGCTGGAGGCAGCCCTGGATCCCGCTTGACTCGGCCTACGCGCTGCACGCTTGTGTCCCTGGACCAGCAGTGGCCACACTGGGTCCCTATGGCTCCAGCACCCTGTCCAGGGCTTTCTCCAGGACACCACGAAACCCACCTTGCTGCTCCAAAGAAATGACTCAGACGAAGCGAAATACGACTGCACGGTGAAGGTGCTGCTTCTCTGGAGGAAGGCTCAGTTCTGACCCTGCGGGGAAGGAGGAACGACAGCCGCTGGAAGCTTCACACCTAAAACCACCACCCGTTCACGACGCGCTGATGCGGTCTCCGGGCTTCCCTCTTTACAGAATCTGACTGTGGACTCTCCTTGGATGGAGGCGTCCGCCCGACTTCCCCGCTGTCCACCTGTCCAGGGACTCTGTCTTGCAGTCCTGGGGTGTCCTGGGGGCATCCTCAGAAGCACTGGCCGAGATGCAGCTTTTCGTCCTCCAGATAAGCTACTTTGGGTCACCATTTCATTCGGATATGCTTACTGGGGTCCCGGGGGCCTCATGGCAATCAAACAAATCCTGTGCCTGTATGTTTCAGCCCCTCGATGGGTCCCTACTCCCCCTGGGGATGGGGAAGTCAGAGACACCCATCCTTCTGTTTATGGTGCTCCCGAATCACCTCTCTGAGTTCGGCTGAAATCTTGCTATGTGCCAGGCAGGGCCGGGTGACCCTCACCCTGCCCTCAGGGAGCTGGCGATCTAGAGAGAGGAGATGGGGATGTACCTGAGGTGTTCCTGGTAGATTTCTACGCAACATGTCTCACAATCCGGGGCCATAGCATCCCCGTGTTGATTGCACAGTCCCATCACGGCAGCACGAAGCAGCCACGAGTGCAGCTGTGCTCTGATACAGCCGTAAGCACCCAGCCGGCGGCAAGCTGGATACAGCCCACGGGCTGGCATTTGCCCCTCCTGCCCCCGAGGGTGGTGCCTGGGCTACAGGTGACCTCCTGGCATGGTCAGATTCTGAGGGGACAGCCTGGCTGTAAAGGGAGACACACGGCCGAGCAAAGGCCCTGCGATCAGCACCCCACAGGATGTTCAGGCTGCTACCAGCCAGTAATGTGCTTAGACTTGGGGGAACGGGAGTGGGAGGCTGGAGAAGCTGCGGGCAGCTCGGGGGGGCTCTGTCCTCAGGGCCAAGGGGAAGAGGAAGAACAGGCTCGAAGCATCTGTGGTCAGCCCTCTTCTAGACGCTTTACATCTGCAACCCCAGTTTCACTCTCACAGAACCCAGTGAGATCGGTATCGTTATTTGGTTTATTTTTTGGTTGCATGGGGTCTTTGCTGCGTGGCACGGGTTTTCTCTTTGTAGCTTTGCACGGGCAGACTTGCATAGGCAAGCTTGCACTTTGCACGGGCAAGGAGGGGGTTCCTCTTCTTTGTGGTGCATGAGCTTCTCATTTCGGTGGCGCCTCTGGTTGCAGCTCTTGGACTCTAGGCATACTGCCCCAGTAGCTGTGGCTCACAGGCTTAGTTGTTCTGTGGCAGTTGGGACATTTCCGGAGCAGGGATCAAACCCAGGTGCCCTGCGTGAGCAGCTGGACTCCTATGCACTGTGCCACCAGGGAAGTCTGAGGTCGGCGCTATTAATCCCATTTTGTGATGAAACCCTTGCCCAAAGGTCACCACCCGGCTGAATGTCCGGCGTGTTTGGCACCAGACCCTGGCTGTCTCCCTGATGCCCCTGGAGACGCCCAGCCCTGAGACCCCCCTCCCTCCCTCATCCTAGCACTGTGGACTCCCCTGTCAGTGGGGAGAGAAGACCAGGATCTCTCGGAGTTGGAAGAAAGTTAAACCATCGGTGATGTGGTGTGGCGGCGGTGCCCCTTGAGAAGGGGCACTGACCCATCACCCCATTAGTCAGGCTGGAGCCTCCCACATGGCTGGCGGGGAGCCAGGGGAGCCCCGTGGGGAGGGCGTGCCTCTGTGGCCGCCGTTTCCTGTTCTGTGGCATTACCCTGGCCGGGGCCCAACTGGAGCCCATGCTAGGCAGCAGGTGTCATGCCCGAGGTCACAGAGTGAGAGGAATTCCAGAGATTCCGGCTCAGTTCCTCCCTGCCCAGCTCTGCCCTAGGCCCTGTCTTCATGGTAGCTTAGCTGCGGGATGCTCCGGTTCTTTGAGCCCAGGCTCTGATATTGAGAGTCATTTGCAGGAATTCCGTCTTCCATATAGGCCAGGCATTTGGTGGGTACTCAGCAGACCCTTGATGAATTAAATAATAATTGACATCAAAGTGTATCATTTATCCAAATAGCTTTCAGTCCGTTCTTCACATCATCTCCACACCAAGACCTCCAAGGCCACTTGACAGAGGGTCGTCTTGACATGGGTCTGGTTCCTGGTTATTCAAGGTGTGAACTTGGATTGGAGCCCCGGGCCCCTCCCTGGACCTGCTAAATCAGAACCTTTAATCTAACAAGATCCCTGGGTGATTCATATGCACATTGAAGTTAACCCCAGGAATATGATTATGCAACTGTACCCAGAAGTGGTCACTAATCCCATCTCGATTCTTGGTTGGTTTTTTTTGCCTGTGCTGGATCTTCATCTTTGGCTCATCCCTAGTTGCGGGCAGCGGTGGGTGGGCTTCTCATTGCAGTGGGTCATCTTGTCGCGGAGCATGGGCTCTAGGCGCTTGGGTTCCATAGTTGCAGCGCTCAGGTTCTAGAGTGTGGGGCTCAGCGGTCATGGTGCACCAGCTTAGCTGCATGTGGGATCTTCCCAGACCAGGAATCGAACCTGTGTCTCCTGCATTCTCAGGCAGATTCTTTACCACTGAGCCACCAGGCAAGGCCCCCATTTCATTTCTTAAATCACCTCTAAAGAGATAGTCTTTCTGTATTCTGAATGCAGCTAGACTCTGAGTCCAGAAAAATGGTCACCACCCCGCCCCCCGGGGGCTCTTCCGCTCCCCAGTCCTGTCAATTGCGTGCCCCTGCCCCATCCCTGCTTCTGGTGGTAACAGTGGCTGATAGCGACGGTGGCTCAATAGGTAAGAAGGAAGTGAGAGCAGAGAAAATTTAAAGTGACACACTTGAGACTCAGAGCCAAATACCTTAGCTCTGAATTCCCATCTTGCATCTGTCTCATGTCCCATTTCTTCATTTCTTTGCCCAGCCTTTAGAGGGTGAGAGTGAGGACAAGGTGACTTTCAAGGTCCTGTGGTTATTAAAGTGGCGAAGGGGACTCCCTGGTGGCTCTGTGGAAAGAATCCACCTGCCCAGTGCAGGAGATACGGGTTTGATCCTTGGTCCGGGAAGATTCCACATATTCCAGAGCAGCTAAGCCCGTGCACCGCAACCGCGTGGCCTGTGCTCTAGAGCCTGGGAGCTGCAGCCACTGAGGCCTGCACACCCTGGAGCCTGTGCGGTAGCAAGAGAAGTTACCGCAATGAGAAGCCCGCACACAGCAAGGAGTAGCCCCTGTTTGTTGAAATCAAAGAAAAGCTGGTGCACAGCAGCAGAGATACAATGCAACCAAAAATAAATAAATGCATTCATTTAAAAAATAAGGTGGTGAGGGAGGGAGCAAGGGGCTACGGATCCCCTGGGGTCAGCACGGTCCCTGGAAAGATGGTAGAAACCCCAGTGCCCACGGGTCCCCATCCCCAGGCCCAGCCCTCAATCCCCAGTGCACAGAGACAGGTCTCTGCTTTGTTGTCTGGGCAGGCGCTGCCTTTCTCCANCCCTGGGGTCAGCACGGTCCCTGGAAAGATGGTAGAAACCCCAGTGCCCACGGGTCCCCATCCCCAGGCCCAGCCCTCAATCCCCAGTGCACAGAGACAGGTCTCTGCTTTGTTGTCTGGGCAGGCGCTGCCTTTCTCCACGGCCACTGCCTGGGGCAGAGGAAACTATACCAGCTTCAGAATCAACAGACTTGTTTTGAATCTTAGTTCCACAATCTGCAAGCAGCGTGGCTTTGAGCAAGATACACGCTCTCTGAGCCTTTTCTTCATTTGTAAACCAGGGGCAGGGTCCACGCTGCAGACCGGCTATGAGGCTGAGAGAGGGAATGTCCCCCAGGCCTGCACCCAACCTGGCACTTATTGAATGCCCCCAGATTAGCTGCTAGCATTTCTCAGAGAGTTGTTCCCTGTCAGCGCCCAGCAATGCCTTCTTCATATGATCTCCCGGCTCCACAACATTCACTGGCTCTCTACTATCCACAGCAGAATGTCCAGATCCCTTAGAAAAGGCCTCCCCCATTTAGTCCCTACCTCACCTTTCCAGCCTTTTGTCCTTCTTATTTTTTAAATGGAGGTATGCCAAGAAAAGGGCTTCCGACCACTAAGAAAAGTTAGCGCTTGTGTTAAAGAACCAACCCGCCAATGCAAGAGACATAAGAAACACAGGTTTAATCCCTGGGTTGGGAAAGATCCCCTGGAGAAAGAAAAGGCAAGCCACTCCAGTATTCTTGCCTGGAGAATCCCATGGACAGAGGAGCTGGGTGGGTTACAGTCCATAGGGTCACAAAGAGTCAGACACAACTGAAGTGACTTAGCATGCATGCACATGTGCACATGCCAAGAAATCTGATTTTCTTATTTTTAACTTATACAAGTATTATCTCTTCTAAAATAAATAGTTTGGTTCATTAGTTGGTCAGGAGTGTTGGTTGATTATTAGAATTAAGTCACTTAAATTGATATCTTCTCATATGCCTACTACAAATTTTGGATGCTTTTAATTATTAACAAAGAATATTTACTATTTCAAAAGACCTGTGCCTTCTTTTTCTGTTAAGATAATCTTGAGGTTATGACTGTTAAGAGTATATTTAAAGTTTAGCCTAAATTCCATTTTCTACAGCTGACTATCTAGGTGGAGTTGGCCTTTCCCCCTGTTCTAATAGATCCTGTCATGATATTGCAACATAGTTGACTTCATTCTGTTCATTGTTTAAGAGTTGTTCGTTTAGTTACAGGATTTTTGGACCCATAAAATTTTGTGTGTTTAGTTCTGGTTAGTTTTTTATGCTGAAGATATAAGTGTTGATCTTGTCTCACTTTTACAATGATTTCAATGGTTTGTCATTTTCTTACAGCACTTGCTTAAAATCTTCAGTGTTGTTTTCCCTTCTTTAAGTGAGCATGAATGCTTTAAGAAATGTGTTAATTAGACTTAGGGAAGGACTGGGGTGAGCTCAGGGTAATCAGGTATCCCCCAAGCCAACCCCAGGTCTGCTTAGGCTGAGCTACAGTTGATTTATCCAAGCACACCTTTCAGTCCACTTACCATGTTCGTGCCCATCTCCTCCCTGCGTCCCAATAAAATGCAGCCTATTATGGATTAAGGGTTTTTCATTGAGGTTGGGTATGAGTGCTTCATAGATTGTTTTGTTAATTGTTAAACCCTCTTTTGAGCTTCTCTGATGGCTCTGTGGTAAAGAATCCACCTGCAATGCAAGAGATGTAGGACACGTGGGTTTGATCCCTGGGTTAGGACGACCCCCCTGGAGGAGGAAATTGTAACCTGCTCCAATATTCTTGCTGGAAAACTCCATGGACAGAGGAGACTGGTGGGCTATCCACGGGGTTGCAAACAGTTGGACATGACTGAAGTGACTTAGCACAGCATACAAACCCTCTTTTGGACTATTTGACCTTGGAGACATTCACAAATGACGTAGTCACTAACCCAGAGAAGGTGGCTCCTTTGTTCTTAACCCAGATACTGTCCCTTTTCCTGACAGTTTTAGGTCTGTATTTGTGCTTCCTCTTCTCAGCCAAGGCTTTGCTGACCTCAAGGGTGAGGAAGCTGAGGTGTGTAGGGGAGTATCAGCTATAGAACAGATTCTCAGAGAGATACGACCACCAAGTATTATATGACTTTTAAGGCATTACCACCAATCCCCTGGCCAAAAAAAAAAAAACACCAGACACCTTGTTTGTGTTAGTTTAGGATGAAGCTCCAATACTCAGGCCACTTGATGCCAAGGGCTGACTCTGGGAAAGATTGAGGGCAAGAGGAGAAGGGGCAACAAAGGATAAATGGTTGGATGGCATCACTGACTCAATGGACGTGAGACTGAGCAACTCCAGGAGATAGTGAAGGACAGGGACGCCTGGAGTGCTGCAGTCCACGGGGTCGCAAAGAGTCAGACACGACTGAGCGACTGAACAAGTTTGAAACATGGTAAAGTACCTAATTCATGTCAGGATCTGGACTTACGTATTTCTCTAAACATCACTTTCTAAAAACCAGCGATTTGCAGGACTTCCTTGGTGGTCTGGTGGCTAAAACTTCACGCTCCCAATGCAAGGGGACCTGGCTGGGTTCCATCCCTGGCTGGAGCTAAAACCTGGCACAGCCAAATAAACACATACATATTAAAAATGAAATAAGACTCACCAATTTGCAGCCTCGCATATAATCATTCGTTCAGTTAATGATCATCCACAGATGCTCAAACCATTAGGTGAGACATTGTTCCATTCAGTTCAGTCGCTCAGTCATGGTGAGTGAACAGCATGTGTTTACAGCGCCAAAGTACCACCCGCAGCTTCACTGTGAACTGCAAAGAGAAAATATGCCTTTGCAGTGGGTGATCTGGTGGTCACCCCTTTAATCAGTGATCAAAATTAGCTGGGACCGACAGCGCGTGCCTCCTAGTAGGATGCAAAGAGTAGTCAACACCCCCCATGAACGATGGTCCAAAATGTCTTATCTTCACCTCCCAAGGCTGTGAACCTAATTTCTGGATACAGAGAAGGGAGGAAAAGTTCAGTGACATAAACAGGTGAATTAGATGAATCTGGGCAAATCCAGACTTGTGGGACATTCCACAAAATGACTGTCATAGCGCCATTATAAAGTCAAGGTCACTGAGAGGAAAAAAATGGGTGGAGGATACTTGTGGACTGACTAAAGAGCATTCATGAGCAATTCCAAGGCAATAAAAGCTATAAAAACATTCTGAGCACAATTCAAGAAATTTAAATATGGATGCTCTTAAGGAAAGACTACTAATTTTTTCAGGTTGTAATAGGACTGTGGTTAGGTAGGAGATTACCCTTGTTCTTAGAAGACTCTTGATGGAAGACTTAGGGATGACCCATTCTCCTGTCTGCAATTTAGTTTCAAAGGACATACCCAAGCATAAATATAAATGATATAGCTGTACATCTATTGATCAATCTATCTACTTAGAGAGATTGAGAGAAAAAGAGAGAGCACGTGAATATGACAAAATGTTAACAGTTGTTTCATCTGGGTGGAAGGTATAAGGATTTCTATTGTACCTTTCTCTCAACTTTTCTGTATATTGGAAACCTACCCCATCCCAACTGGAAAAAAGGGAAAAAATAGAGTATCTTCATTTTTATTTCAGCTGGACCTCTATACAATTCAGTTGAATTTGTATTTCTTCTTCAAGAATTCAATTCTTCAGTGAATATTTCTTCTGAATATTCATTGAAAGGATTGCTACTGAAGCTGAAGCTCCAATACTCTGGCCACCTGATGTGAAGAGCTGACTCATTGGAAAAGACCCTGACGCTGGGAAAGACTGAAGATAGGAGAAGGGGAAAACAGAGGATGAAATGGTTGGATGGCATCACCAACTCAATGGACGTGAGTTTGAGCAAGCTCCAGGAGATGGTGAAGGACAGGGAGGTCTGGCGTGCTGCAGTTCATGGGGTCGCAAGNAGATAGGAGAAGGGGAAAACAGAGGATGAAATGGTTGGATGGCATCACCAACTCAATGGACGTGAGTTTGAGCAAGCTCCAGGAGATGGTGAAGGACAGGGAGGTCTGGCGTGCTGCAGTTCATGGGGTCGCAAGGAGTTGGACATGACTGAGCAACTGAACTGATACTGATTCTTTCAACTTTTATGTTGGAAATCTACCCCACCTCAATTGGAAAAAAGGAAAAAAATAAAGTATCTCCATTCTTATTTTAGCTGGAGCTCTCCACAGTTCAGTTGAATTTGAATTTTACTTTCCAAATCTTAGATGTGCTTTATGCTGGGAAATGCTGGTTTGGATCAAATATATGAGCCCAATTGCTAGGGTGAAATATTCCATTCTAAGGACAGCTTAGTCAAACCGTCCCTTATTGTTTGATAACTTAAAACTATCTGTTGATCATTTGGTTCCATGGGGATGTGGTCAAACAAGACGCGATGAGCTGCCTCATGGTGTTCTCGGCACTTCGGCCTTTCAGTTTTCTGAACCGGAGCCCCTGCCCCTTGGTTTGCTGGCACGTGCAATCCTGCTGACCCCCAACAAGGGAGCCAGACCCCACCTTTGGGTTCATGGGCCTGTGAAACCACCTGGGTGTTCTCATCGCCCAGATTTAGTGTAAGCAAGATCCACTCGGGAAGCGTTGTGCGCAGTGTCCATATTGAAGCATAAAATCAGGTAATTTACATCCATGTTGAACCAAGGTGAAAATGCTATAGGGTACATTAGTCATTTTATCGTTATCTATACCTAAAATTTAGTCTTATAATGAAGGGTATTTGGGCTTCCTTGGTGGCTCAGGGGTGAAGAATCTGCCTGCCAATGCGTGTGACACAGTTTCCATCCCTGGTCCTGGAAGATCTCTGCATGGAGCGACTGGGTCAGTGCGCCACGGCCACTGAGTCCGTGCTCTAGACCCCGGAGCTGCAGCTGCTGAAGCCCACGTGCCCTAGAGCCTTGCTCCACAGCGAGAGAAAAGCGCGAGCAGCGGCGAAGACCCAGCACGGCCAAAAAATGAATAAATTAATTTAAAAAATTTAAAATATAGGATAGCTATTGCTATTGTATATATCACTATTACTTTAGAGGTTCAGACAAGATGTTAAAAGTAACAGGGCTAAGTAATTCAGGAAGCTTTGCAGTGGCTTCCCTCATAGCTCAGTCGGTAAAGAATTCGCCTGCAATGCAGGAGACCCTGGTTTGATTCTTGGGTCGGGAAAACCCGCTGGAGAAGGGATAGGCTACCCATGCCAGTATTCTTGGGCTTCCCTGGTGGCTCAGCTGGTAAAGCATCTGCCTGCAATGCAGGAGACCTGGGTTCTATCCCTGGGTTGGGAAGATCCCCTGGAGAAGGGAAAGGTTACCCACTCCAGTATTCTGGCCTGGAGAAGTTTATGGACTGTATAGTCCATGAGGTTGCAAAGAGCTGGTCATGACTGAGTGACTTTCACTTTCATTTTCACATTTATTTGTAGTTTATGCTTACCTACCTCATGTACCTTTGTGCCTATGTATGGATACTTATTACACATATTTTTGATAAAATATTTATTTTGTGTCTTATAAACATTAAGAAAATAGCATTCATAGACCACACGTTATAAACTCTTAGACTATATTTAGGTTTTTTCATCATCTCTGGATTGTAGCATCTCTCTCACTTAACAAGATACCATGTGATCTAAGTAATGTCAAGCTGCAGCCTTACAATTTATATACTTTTCTGTGTGTATGTTACATCAAATGTTGCTGCTGCTGCTAAGTCGCTCAGTCATGTCCGACTCTGTGCAACCCCATAGACGGCAGCCCACCAGGCTCCGCCATCCCTGGGATTCTNCATCACCAACTCAATGGACGTGAGTTTGAGCAAGCTCCAGGAGATGGTGAAGGACAGGGAGGTCTGGCGTGCTGCAGTTCATGGGGTCGCAAGGAGTTGGACATGACTGAGCAACTGAACTGATACTGATTCTTTCAACTTTTATGTTGGAAATCTACCCCACCTCAATTGGAAAAAAGGAAAAAAATAAAGTATCTCCATTCTTATTTTAGCTGGAGCTCTCCACAGTTCAGTTGAATTTGAATTTTACTTTCCAATTCTTAGATGTGCTTTATGCTGGGAAATGCTGGTTTGGATCAAATATATGAGCCCAATTGCTAGGGTGAAATATTCCATTCTAAGGACAGCTTAGTCAAACCGTCCCTTATTGTTTGATAACTTAAAACTATCTGTTGATCATTTGGTTCCATGGGGATGTGGTCAAACAAGACGCGATGAGCTGCCTCATGGTGTTCTCGGCACTTCGGCCTTTCAGTTTTCTGAACCGGAGCCCCTGCCCCTTGGTTTGCTGGCACGTGCAATCCTGCTGACCCCCAACAAGGGAGCCAGACCCCACCTTTGGGTTCATGGGCCTGTGAAACCACCTGGGTGTTCTCATCGCCCAGATTTAGTGTAAGCAAGATCCACTCGGGAAGCGTTGTGCGCAGTGTCCATATTGAAGCATAAAATCAGGTAATTTACATCCATGTTGAACCAAGGTGAAAATGCTATAGGGTACATTAGTCATTTTATCGTTATCTATACCTAAAATTTAGTCTTATAATGAAGGGTATTTGGGCTTCCTTGGTGGCTCAGGGGTGAAGAATCTGCCTGCCAATGCGTGTGACACAGTTTCCATCCCTGGTCCTGGAAGATCTCTGCATGGAGCGACTGGGTCAGTGCGCCACGGCCACTGAGTCCGTGCTCTAGACCCCGGAGCTGCAGCTGCTGAAGCCCACGTGCCCTAGAGCCTTGCTCCACAGCGAGAGAAAAGCGCGAGCAGCGGCGAAGACCCAGCACGGCCAAAAAATGAATAAATTAATTTAAAAAATTTAAAATATAGGATAGCTATTGCTATTGTATATATCACTATTACTTTAGAGGTTCAGACAAGATGTTAAAAGTAACAGGGCTAAGTAATTCAGGAAGCTTTGCAGTGGCTTCCCTCATAGCTCAGTCGGTAAAGAATTCGCCTGCAATGCAGGAGACCCTGGTTTGATTCTTGGGTCGGGAAAACCCGCTGGAGAAGGGATAGGCTACCCATGCCAGTATTCTTGGGCTTCCCTGGTGGCTCAGCTGGTAAAGCATCTGCCTGCAATGCAGGAGACCTGGGTTCTATCCCTGGGTTGGGAAGATCCCCTGGAGAAGGGAAAGGTTACCCACTCCAGTATTCTGGCCTGGAGAAGTTTATGGACTGTATAGTCCATGAGGTTGCAAAGAGCTGGTCATGACTGAGTGACTTTCACTTTCATTTTCACATTTATTTGTAGTTTATGCTTACCTACCTCATGTACCTTTGTGCCTATGTATGGATACTTATTACACATATTTTTGATAAAATATTTATTTTGTGTCTTATAAACATTAAGAAAATAGCATTCATAGACCACACGTTATAAACTCTTAGACTATATTTAGGTTTTTTCATCATCTCTGGATTGTAGCATCTCTCTCACTTAACAAGATACCATGTGATCTAAGTAATGTCAAGCTGCAGCCTTACAATTTATATACTTTTCTGTGTGTATGTTACATCAAATGTTGCTGCTGCTGCTAAGTCGCTCAGTCATGTCCGACTCTGTGCAACCCCATAGACGGCAGCCCACCAGGCTCCGCCATCCCTGGGATTCTCCAGGCAAGAACACTGGAGTGGGTTTCCGTTTCCTTCTCCAATGCATGAAAGTGAAAAGTGAAAGTGAAGTTGCTCAGTCGTGTCCAACTCTATGCGACCCCATAGACAGCAGCCCACCAGGCTCCGCCGTCCCTGGGATTCTCCAGGCAAGAGTACTGGAGTGGGGTGCCATTGCCTTCTCTACATTAAATGTCAGGGTTACAGTAAAACAAAATAAGAGACACCCAACTGAAGAAATTATGGTTATGCATGACTATGGACCAGTTAGTCACGAGTTCACATCGTGATGCCTTATCTGAGAGGAATGAAGGGCAACTTTAGATTGCATGACCCTGAAGGAAGGCCCAGCCATAGCTCAGCTTAGAAAATGCTTTGAACAACTGGTCTTCACGGTATCTTCACCAACAGGGTTGCTGGTTTCTCATGAGTTGGCTGATCAAGGAAAGAATGTAGAGATGATATAAATGGTGATAAGGTTACAGATAGTATGTGATATGGAAAATGTAATGCACTTTGTCTTTTAACTATGCTAACAAACTGAGTGATAGTGAAGTGTTAATATTCATTTCTGAATGAATGGTGGATGTGTGGTTGTCTATTAGTTTCTCTACTTTCCTGAAGGTGGAAATGTTTCACAGTTTATAATTTCAAAAAGAATGAGAAAAAGCATTCAACTAAAGTGAGTCTTTAAAAAAGAAAAACTGGAAAAAACTAAAGTTGTTAAAGATGACACATTAAAAAGAAAGGATGAGACTAGGCTTCCTGCCTCACCAATATCTGTTCATCCTTAAAGCTTTGATGAATAGAATTATGAATAAAATTGCCTTATAAAAAAGCATGTGTTCCTTGTAATGGATTTTTAAATACATTGGCTTAATTCCAGTTGGTGTATTACTACTCTTTATAAGCAGAAAGTTGGAAAAGCAACAAATTTTTAAATGTTTCAAATAGACTTTGTTTTAGAGCAGTTTTAAGTTCAAAGCAAAATTGAGCAGAATATGGAAAGTTTCCACATATCCCTGCCACTTTCCACTGTCAACAAGGACGTTTGTTACAACTGATGAACCTACATGGGTCCATTATTAGTGCTCAAAGCCCGTGGTTTATCTTAGGGCTCACTGTTGGCATTGTATAACACTTTCTATGGATTTGGAAAACTGTGTCCACCAGTTTAATAACATACACAGTAGTTTCACAGCCTGAAAACCTCTGTGTTCCCCTACTCACTCATTCCTCCCCCTAACCCCTGCCAACCACTGATATTTTACCATCTCCATAGATTTTCCTTTTCCAAAATGTTATGTAGTTGGAATTGTATAGTATGTGGCTTTTTTTTTTTTTACATTGGCTTCTTCTGCTTAAGAATCCATACATTTTAGATTCCTGCATGTCTTTTCATGACTTGACGGCGCATTTCTTTTTATTGTTGAATAAATTTCCAGGCTTGAATGTACCACAGGTGAATTATCCATCATCTACTGAAGGACATCTCTCCTTTCCAATTTTGGCAATTCTGAATAAAGCTCCTATAAACATCCGCGTGCAGGATTTTGTGTCGACGTAAGTTTTCAGCTCATTTTGAGTAAATACTAAGGAGAATGACTGTTGAGTCTAATGGTAAGAGAATGTTTAGTGTTTTAAGAATTTGCCAAACTGTCTTCTTACATAGCTGCACCATTTTCCATTCCTACCAGTGATGAAGGAAACTCTTCCTGTTGCTCCAGACGCTCACCTGCATTTGATGATGTCAGAGCTCTGTATTTGGGCTGTTCTAACAGGTGTGCAGTGATGTCTCATGGTTGAAATTCATAATTCCTTCATGACATAGGATGTAGAGCATCTTTCCATAGGTGTTTGCCATCTGTTGTTGTTCGGAGAAGGCAATGGCACCCCACTCCACTATTCTTGCCCGGAAAATCCCATGGACAGAGAAGCCCGGTAGGCTTCAGTCTATGGGGTTGCTAAGAGTTGGACACAACTGAGTGACTTCACTTTCACTTTTCACTTTCATGCATTGGAGAGGGAAATGGAAACCCACTCCAGTGTTCTTGCCTGGAGAATCCCAGGGACGGGGGAGCCTGGGGTTGCACAGAGTCAGACATGACTGAGTGACTTAGCAGCAACAGCAGCAGCCGCAGTTATTATTCAGTCACTAAATTGTGTTCAACTCTTTGTGACCCCACGGACTACAGCACACCAGGCTTCCGTGTCCTTCACTATTTCCTGGAGTTTGCTCAAACTCATGTCCTTTGAGTGGGTTATCTTCCTTTTAAGCAAATTTAATTACTCTCAATTGGTATTATTAATACTCTTAGCAGATCAAAGGTTGAAAAGCAACAATTTTAAAATCTAATGTTTTCACGGAACTTTGATTACCATCTGGGCTGATAAACAGAGAATTTTGTTTTGTTTACTCTAAGAGCTATTGGACTCAGATTAGTGTAAACAAATCCTGTTACCGCTCTCGTCCTGGGATGAGGTAGGACTGTTAGTGGTGGAAAACTTCTGCTGTAGGAGGCCATCGTGACCAGACCCACACGAGGGTGATTTCTCAGGTCCTTTAAGTACGCCTATATGGAAGCCAAGTCGGGTCGATTATAATAAGTAATTAAAGGCTTGTGAAGTAGAGTTAAACGTAAGTTTTTCAAAACCTGATTGAAAGCTGAATTTTCAATACAATTTCAGAGAACTGTTTGGAGGGAGGTTGTGTCTGTAATTGTTTGACTATATCATTAACGAGTTAATAGCGTGACACGACTTCTGTGTTTTCTCACGCAATAAACAGTTTGAAAACAGGGGATGTCCCTGGTGGCCCAGTGGCTAAGATTCCACCCTCCCAGTGCTGGGGGTGCAGGTTCAATCCCTGATCAGGAAACCAGATCCTACCTGACACAACTAAAAGTTTGCACCTTGAAACTAAAGAGCCTGCAGGCCACAACTAAAAAAAATCCTGTGTGCCGTAGTTAAGATAATAAATTTTTTAAAAAAGCTTGAAAAAGCTGTTAGGCATAAGAATTATAGTGATCACAAATCAAGATAGATGTTTTGAGTAATAAATTAATTTTTGAGTAAAAGATGCATTAATATTTGAAAATTTCAGAATTGGACACGTTCTTAAAAGGCAGGAGGAATAAAGATTATTGAAATATAATCAAATTTGACATTTATGAAGACCCTAAATATTTGCATTGTTGGTGAATGTGGATTTGAAATGGACAGTCATCCGACCTATATGAGTAAGTGTAAGACTAAGAAAGCCAATTAAAAAGGCATGTGTTTGTTGCAGCACTATTTACAAGAGCCAGGACCTAGAAACAAATGGCCATCAACAAAGGGATGGGTAAAGAAGACGTGCTACACCGACACAGTGCACTGCCATTCAGCTGTTAGAAAAGAACGAAAGAATGCCATCTGCAACAGTATGGGCGGGCCTAGAGTCTGTCACTCAGAGTGAAGTAAGTCAGAAAGCGAAAAGCAAATATCATATATTAAGGAATATAAGTGGAGAAATTGGTATAGATGATCTTATTTACGAAGCATAGAAATAGAGACACAGACATGGAGAACAAATATATGGATACCAAGGGAGTCAAAGGGGGTGAGATGAATGGGGAGACTGGGGTTGACGTACACACACTGCTATGCAGAAAGTGGATAACTGCTGAGAGCCTACGGTATAGCCCAGGGGAGCTAAGTAGGAAGGAAATCCGAGAAAGGGGATGTGTGTGTACATATTCCCAGGTGGCTCCAGTAGCTAAGAACTTGACTGCCATCACAGGAGACATAAGAGACACAGGTACAATGCCTGGGTTTTCAGGAAGATCCCCTGGAGGAGGGCATGGCAACCCACTCCAGTATTCTTTCTTGCCTGGAGAGAGGAGGACAGAGGACAGAGGAGCCTGGAGGGCTACAGTCCATAGGGTTGCACAGAGTCAGACTTGACTGAAGTGACTTAGCCTGCATGCATGCATGTGTATGTAGAGCTGATTCACTTTGTTGTACAAGAGAAACTAACAGAACATTGTAAAGCAACTACACTCCAGTAAAACTTTTTAAAAAAGAAAAACAAATGGCATATGGCATTTGAATATTGATATATCTTGTGCAAACGTGTGAATAACATAGGAAAAGTGACCATCAGGTTTATTATTGCTAAAGTTTTAATATATTAGTAGGTTTTAATTTGGAAGATTCCCAAGTTTTTGGCTTCTGAAACAAACAAAAAATCATCTAAAATCTCTTTATGAAACACTTTTATATAAAGTAACAAAAATTAGAAATTCTTAAAATTGTTCTTAGTAAATGAGGAAGAGATTCTCCACGTAGAATCACAATTCAATGTTTAATTTAAATTGTAAAAGCTCTGTGCCATCATGTTCTTGGGTCCCTCACCTAAGGCACAACTGGAATAGAGCAAGAGGTGCACCGGGACCTAGGACCCCGAAGCTTGTGCATCTGAGGGCTTTACCTCTCCATGGTCTGGAATTGACGCGAAGTTCTGGCAGCAGGGTGACTGTTAATATGGCCTCCGGTCTGTTGTCCTCTGTGCATTCTGTCTCTACAGACACGTTTGATTTGATTGTGAACTGAAACATTGGATGCATTTTCATTTTTCCAAGCCCTCTGAAAATTCAGGCTACTTTAAAGGTTAGTTCAAAGTCCTGTTGTTAACACATAGGTCCTCCTGTGCATAAGGTGATCCATATTGACAAGTCATAATCTATCTATCTGGTTGTCATTTATCATCCATCTTACCTGTAAGAGTATTGCACTCTAGTTAGTGCAAAATATAAAAAGAAATTCTTCTGTATGTCCGTGTACCAAACCTGAACGGAAGGTATTTGGGCAATGTGCCAAAGTGTATGCTGGGAGGGACACTTAATGCGTAATATTTTCACCTAACACCCTTCCCTTCTGATGGTCCCGCTTAAGGAGCACTGCTGTCGTAATCAGAAAAAAAGAACTACAGTTGGCATCCTGGATGTCCACTGAAAGCACTCAAAGGAAGTGTTTCATTCTTGAAAGAATGTACACAAAAGTAAATACGAGAGAATACTGAAGTAGGTCATACAATTTTTAGGAACTTTTTAATATATGGCACAGGTATAGCCAGCATAAAAATTCTAGAGTCCTAGGACTGATGTGCCTACATTAAGTATTCCTGGGTGATTAGTTCACTGGCGCTGAATAGTTTTGCTATTTTAGGATTGTGAGCATCATTTTAGATTTTCCCCAGTGTCCTTTAAAATCACAAACTAGAAGGAGCTGAGAATAACATCTACCCTGGAAGCAGAATCATGTGCATGCATGTGTAGGGGCAGAGAGCATGGATGATATGCAACCATATCGGGCATCTTAGGTCTCTAATGTCATGCTGAGAGAGAGAAAGTGTGTGTAAGTGCATGTATGTGTGCCTTGTGGTATGGGGAGCTCACTGGCTGGGGCTGAGGTAACTCAGCCATCCCTGAGTTTGTGTGATGGGCTGAGAGGTCCTGATGCAGGGAGACTGCAGTGGCTCACTCACCAGTTTCTCCTGCTCCCTTTTGCTGAGTCGTCACGTGACACCTGTGCTCTGAGAGCCAGAACACAGAGTTCCCTGGAGCACAAGACTCGGAACCTCGACCAGGAATAAGTTTGTGCTGGTGATGCCCAAAATATGTCTGTGTGGCCATCTTCTACTTCATATTAGATCTATGAGTAGTATGTGGGAACAAAGTCGTACACACGTGGCTCTGCTGGGGAAATGATAGCTCCTGTCATGAACACAACATTTGCTACTGATAATGGATGAGCTAAAATCTGTAGGTGAACGTTAACACATGTTTGTACAATGTGCACAGAGAAGGAGGACCTACTAGCAGCATATTTCTGGGTGTGAAGAGAGGGACTGAGACAACAACTGCATCTTCTGCACTGCACGCAGCTAAATGGTTGAAAGTTATGTAAGCAAATATTTTGAACATCAGAGCATCCATGCTGTAAAGAGAGTCGGCAAAATGGCATGAAAAGTAGGCATTCACAGGAAACAGTGATCAAGTGTGCTCTTGAGGGAAGAAAGGTAGCCCCAGCTAACACGTGCAGGTGCGTGTCTATGGATGCAAGGGAACTGTGTGGGAATCCCATACCCTACCCTTCTGAGAGTGTGTATCTGCACTGTCTGTTGTTGTTGTTCAGTCACTCAGTCGTGTTGGGCTCTTTGCCACCCCATGGACTGCAGCATTCCAGGTTTCCCTGTCCTTCACCACCTCCCGGAGCTTGCTCAAACTCATGTCCCTTGAGTCAGTGATGACATTCAACCATCTCATCCTCTGTTGTCCCTTCTTCTCCTGCCTTCAATCTTTCCCAGCATCGGGGTCTTCTTCAAAGAGCTGGCTCTTCGCATCAGGTGGCCAAACTATTGGAGCCTCAGCTTCAGCATCAGTCCTTCCGATGAATATTCAGGATTGATTTCCTTTAAGATTGAATAGTTTGGTCTTCTTGCAATCCAAGAGACTCTCAGGCATCTTCTCCAAAACCACAGTTCTTTGGCATCCGTTGGCACAGTTCAAAAGCATCAGTTCCTGAGCACTCAGCCTTCTTTATGGTCCGACTCTCACATCCATATATGACTACAGGAGAAACCATAGCTTTGACTAGATGGACTGTTGTTGGCAAAATAATGTCTCTGCTTTAAAACATGCTGTCTAGGTTGGTCATAGCTTTTCTTCCAAGGAGGAAGTATCTTTAATTTCATGGCTGCAGTCACCATCTGCAGTGATTTTGGAGCCCAAGAAAATAAAGTCTATCGCTATTTCCATTGTTTCCCCATCTATTTGCCATGACGTGATGGGATCGGATACCATGGTCTTTGTTTTGTGAATCTTGAGTTTTAAGCCAGCTTTTTCACTCTCCTCTTTCACTTTTGCAAAGAGGCTCCTCAGTTCCTCTTCGCTTTCTGCCATAGGGGTGGTGTCATCTGCATATCTGAGGTGACTGATATTTCTCCCAGCAATCTTGATTCTAGCTTGTGCTTCATCCAGCTCAACATTTCGCCAGGTGTACTCTGCGCACAGTGTCTGGTCTCTGATGTTTCAGAGTCTGTGAAAGCCCACTCCGTATTAGTTTAGAAGCCCNGGGTTACGCAGGGTTAGGGGGTGCAGACTAAGTCTTACCCACCACCCACCCTGTGAATGGGGTCACCTTGTCCCTGGGCTTCTTGGAAGAGAAAGGGCCTGGGAAGACAGCCTCAGGTCCCCTACGCTGACTCTAGGTAAGTGGTCTCCAAGCTTTACTGACTATGTCACCTAAATAAGTAGTAAAAAAAAAAAATTAAGTTTTCAGCTTCAAATATATATATATTTTAAAAATTACATATCTTTGCTAACCTAATATTATCACCTACTAATATATTGTGTAGTTGACTCATTGGAAAAGACTCTGATGCTGGGAGGGATTGAGGGCAGAAGGAGAAGGGGATGACAGAGGATGAGATGGCTGGATGGCATCACTGACTCGATGGACATGAGTTTGGGTGAACTCCGGGAGCTGGTAATGGACCAGGAGGCCTGGCGTGCTGCATTTCATGGGGTCGTGAAGAGTCGGACACAACTGAGCCACTGAACTGAACTGAATATATTGTGTATTAATGTATTAGGTGTTATGAAACATGCAAACATGTTTTCACACTTTAGAAAAATCTAAAGTATGAAAATAATAAAACATTTTTAAATGTTTTAAAAGTTAATTTAAAAACCATTTAAAATACTTAGCAATTATGGTGTCTTCCCAGTATTGTTTGCAGTACCTCACAGTGAGAGTTACACAGAGGCACGTGAAAATGAGAATTATCGTTGAGGATGGTGGGTGAACATGTGCATTTCAAGTAACTTTTATAATTTTGAATTCTTTGGGCCGATTTTACATCTCATAGATCCTCATTGTTTTCTTAATGTCTTTGACACATCAATTTTTCACCCCACGAGCATTAGGGCTTCCATATTCCTGTTTGTCCTGGTGTTACATGCACTGAAATTCTCCATAAGAATCTCTTTAAGCCACTCATCCATTTTATGAGAGTCCTTTTATTAAAATCCTGGAATGCAAAGTCAAGTGGGCCTTAGGAAGCATCACTATGAGCAAAGCTAGTGGAGGTAATGGAATTCCAGTTGAGCTGTTTCAAATCCTAAAAGAAGATGCTGTTAAAGTGCTGTACTCAATATGCCAGCAAATTTGGAAAACTCAGCAGTGGCCACAGGACTGGAAAAGGTCACTTTTCATTCCAATCGCAAAGAAAGGCAATGCCAAAGAATGTTCAAACTACTGCACAACTACACTCATCTCACACACTAGCACAATAATGCTCAAAATCCTCCAAGTCAGGCTTCAACAGTACGTGAACCATGAATTTGCAGATGTTCAGGCTGGATTTAGAAAAAGCAGAGGAACCTGAGATAAATTGCCAACATTCACTGGATCATCAAAAAAGCAAGAGAGTTCCAGAAAAACATCTATTTCTGCTTTATTGACTATGCCAAAGCCTTTGACTGTGTGGAACACAATAAACTATGGAAAGTTCTGAAAGAGATGGGAATACGATACCACCTGACCTGCCTCCTGAGAAATCTGTATGGAGGTCAGGAAGCAACAGTTAGAACTGGATATGGCACAACAGACTGTTTCCGAATTGGGAAAGGAGTATGTCAAGGCTGTATATTGTCACCATGCCTATTTAACTTATATGCAGAGTACATCATGAGAAATGCTGGGCTGGAAGAAGCACAAGCTGGAATCAAGATTGCCGGGAGAACTATCAATAACCTCAGATATGCAGATGACACTACCCTTATGGCAGAGAGTGAAGAAGAACTAAAGAGCCTGTTGATGAAAGTGAGAGGAGAGTGAAAAAGTTGGCTTAAAGCTCAGCATTCAGAAAACGAAGATCATGGCATCCGGTCCCATCACTTCATGGCAAAAAAATGGGGAAACAGTGGAAACAGTGTCAGACTTTATTTTGGGGGGGCTTCAAAGTCACTGCAGATGGTGAGTGCAGCCATGATATTAAAAAATGCTTGCTTCTTGGAAGAAAAATTATGAACAACCTTGATAACATATTCAAAAGCAGAGACATTACTTTGCCAACAAAGGTCTGTCTAGTCAAAGCTGTGGTTTTTCCAGTGATCATGTATGGATGTGAGAGTTGGACCATAAAGAAAGCTGAGCACTGAAGAACTGATGTTTTTGGACTATTAGAGAAGACTCTTGAGAGTCCCTTGGACTTCAAGGAGATCCAACCAGTCCATCCTAAAGGAGATCAGTCCTGAATATTCATTGGAAGGACCGATCCTGAAGCCGAAATTCCAATACTTTGGCCACCTGATGCAAAGAACTGACTCATTGGAAAAGACCCTTATGCTGGGTAAGATTGAAGGTAGGAGAAGGGGACGCCAGAGGATGAGATAGTTGGATGGCATCACTGACTCGATGGATATGACTTTGAGTAAACTCTGGGAGTTGGTAAAGGACAGGGAACCCTGGCATGCTGAAGTCCATGGTGTTGCAAAGAGTCGGGCACGATTGAGTGGCTGAACTGAACGTATTAAAATTGAGTGATAGTGTCCTTATTTCTACATAAGTGGGGCGCTCGGAGCCTCTGACCTGTCCACACTGGTCCGCCCCTGCTGGTGGAAAGCCCATTGTCCTTGGGATCCCCCAAGTGTCAGAAGTGGCGCGCAAGCTGACAGATCCTCTGAGCGTGGTGCTGCATGGTTAATAGTGGGAGAGCTTCATTTCCTGTGTATGTTTTTTTTGGATTCCTGTTTTGAGTAACCCCTGCCTATGCCCAGTTTGGAGACCTCTGCTCGGGGGAACCCTCTCTTACCCTATAGCTAATACTAGCTTCTTGACCCAAAATTCAGATACACTGAAGCCCTTGAGGGAAGGTACCCACTTTTTAATGAAGGGCCTCCAGCATCTTTCTGGACTTGAAGAGATGGTGGACTCCCAGGAGCCTGGCTGCAACCAGCAGGGAGGGTCATGCCGGCCTTGGGCCAGTCACAACAGAGGCCATCTCAGACCCCCAGCCTCCCCTCTCTGCTGGAAGACGTGGAGTTCTGAGTGGGTGGAGCAGCTCCCAATGGGTGGAGCAACCCCTAGAGGAACGTGGGGGCCAGAGGACGGTCCTGCAGGTGGTGGTTACTCAAAGTCACCGGGGAAACTCCCGATGCCAGCAAACCCCGTGGCTGGGGGGAAAGGGGGGTGCAGCGGAGCCCTGGCATCAGGACGGAAGAGCTAGCTCCTTCCCCAGCTCAGTTCAGTCGCTCAGTCGTGTCCACCTCTTTGTGATCCCATGGACTGCAGCACGCCAGGCCTCCCTGTCCATCACCAGCTCCCAGAGCTCAGCTCCTTGCTCATCCCCACACAGACCTGGGGCAGGGCCTTCAGAGTCTCGGCTACAGCCCACGTCCCGCTGCAGCCTCATCTCGGCTTCCTGGAGAGAGAGCTCTGTCAGGATGGGCCACTGTCTGCCGTCTCCACCCCCGGGGGCCCCTGTGTGCTCTCTGGGCTTGGGGTACAGAGAGAGAGAGAGTGTGTGTGTGTGTCTTCTATTTCAGGTTTCTTCTCCTGTTCAAAAACCTTATTTAACAAAACAAACCGAAAGCCAAGCTCTCCTGCCGTCTGGGGCCCCTGCCCTCCCTGTCCTCCCTGCCTCTGCCCTTTGGGCTCCAGCAGGTCAATCAGCGAGGCCCACCGGTGGAGTCGGGGGTCGGTCCTCACTGAGCTCCTCAGCTTCCCGCGCATGTGTCTGCAGAGGAGGACTCCCGTCAGCCCGGACCTTGTCTGCCTTTGGGCCTCTTCCAGTTCCCTCACAGAAACTATGTTGTACATGTATAGGGTTGCCCAAGAGTCAGCCACTGTTTGATGAAGGTCTTTTTGGAAAAAGGAAAGCACCGCTAATCAAGTATTATAAACACAAGCTCCCAACTATGATCATCACAGCCTGGGAGAGGGACCCCAGGGCTCTGAGACCTTACACTGGGGGTCGGGAAGGCTGCCTCGGGGGGCATCGCCAGGCGGGAGGAACAAGCAACCTGAGGGTTGGTGGGCGCTGGCCAGGTGGGGAGGGTGAGAAGAGGATCCAGGCTGGAGGGCGGCCTGTTCAGAGCCCCTGCCAAGGGGGGGCCCTGGCCATCGGGTGTGAGCGGGTAGGCTGACTGGGGAGCCGGGTGCAAGGGAGGCTGATGTGCAGGAGGTGGGCGCTGCGGCAGGGAGCCCTGCTTTGGGTTGGGGGGACACATAGGAAGGGGCCCAGGCAGTGCTGGGCGGGGCAGTCAGCTCTCCCCAAAGACGTCCTGACTTCTACCAGGTAACAACTCCCACCTGACTCATTTCAAACCACTGGCGGCTTGACCACCTTTCTCGCCAAATTCCTGAATATTAGCCGTCAGCTCTTGGGGTGTGGTACTGGGACCCCGCTGGCCCTGCCTCGTCCACTGGGGAGACCAGTTACGAGGTTTCTGGAGTACTCCAGGTGTGAGACTGGATGGGGCCGATGGCTGTGGAGGCGGGCAGATTTAAGAGCTGTTTTCAGGGTGACAAGTGGCAGGAGGTAGGGGTGGGGTGGACGTGAGGGGCTGGGGGGAGGCATGCAGCATTCGCAGGTGTGTGGTGAGCACTTGACCATGACCTGGCTCAGTCCAGGAAGCGCTCCAGGTCCTCCCGGGCTGTTCCCCCATCAGGGAAATCCCTGGACTGCTCTGGATACTCAGGGGAGGGTCTTCCATCAGCGTCCACCATCAGAACATGAGCGGCGTGTTCTCTGGGAGACCCCCTTGCATTCCGAGCCTCTGGAGGAGGGCACCCAGGAGAGAGGGGCGGATATGTAACTCCAATTGGGCGGCGTCACGGATTCTACTGAACGTGACAGCCACACGTTTTCCTAACACTCCACGTGCCGTGTCCATAAGAGAATATTTCTGCTTCCTCAGAGGAGGCGTCATATGAGAGAGCCCAAGCATCGGCACCCTCATTCGGAAGAGAGACACCTAACAATCAGACCCATGTTTGTGGAGAGCGCACCACATGCCCGAGTGGGTGAGACGTTTCGTGTGCTTTGTCTCCAGTCAGCACGGCAGCCCCCAGCAGGAGTACTGTTGTTCTTACTCCGGTTTCGTATCTGAGGAAACTGAAGTGTAGGGAGGTTAGCCCCTTCCCAGAGAGGCTGAGCTAGTAGGTAAGGGACCCAGAATCGTCTGAACCTGTTCCTCTTTGAATCCCAGCCTCGTGCCTCGTCCACTGGCTTGTGGCTTCTCCAAGGTGGGGATCCAAGGTCAAGGACACCCCTGGGAAGGCTGTTTTGTCCACCGTCAGTCTAAACTGTTTAGAAGCACTATAGTGAGAACCCCCGCTTTGGATGACAGAATATGTAGGTCTTCCTTGCTAAGCAGAGACCCCAAAAATGAGTATCTCGGAGGGAGGAAGGGCAGTGGAACAAATGACCCCACCTGCCTCCCTGAGTGTTTTTTGCTTTTCTTACCAAGTGTGGGCTTTGACAGTCCCTGCTGTGTGGATATTCTCTTAAATCTTCGGCCCAAGTACTGTCTAGAAGGGCTGGCATTTTCAATAGGATGTTTTGTTAGACACAAAGGGAGAAGGAGAAGGTGAGGTGACCTCAGTGACCTCAGCTGCAACCTCTTCAGGACTGAAAGCTTGCATCACACAGACCCGGGCTTGGGTCCCGGCTCTGCTGTGGGCAGCTTTGGGGCTTTGCACCACAGCCTCCCACGTAGATTTGGAAGAAGCTAAGATACAGATCCCTTCTGCTGTCAGCGAGTCTGGGCTGAAAGCCTCCAGAGCGCCTTGCAGACATAAGCACTGGCATCCTGGGTCTTAGACGAGTGAGACGCCCCAGGGTGCCTTGCTAATGTCACATCCTCCACACGCTGTGATGGGAAAGGCTGCCTGATCCCTGTGGACACACTGGTCACCACTCGAGAAGTAGGGCCAGCTCTCCCTGTCCCCTCACTGGATGATACTACGCTTGCTGTAGCCTGTCTGTCTGCAAATCTTACAGGCTTTGAGCGCTGGCCTGAGCCATCAGGGGTCCATCTTTTTGATGATCCTGACTTACCATGCTCACGCTCTAGTCGAGGGAGTGAAATGACTACTCAGGAACATATCAAACAGATGTAAATAGGAGCACCAGATCGTGCAGAAATCGTCACGGCTCCTGTTTAGCAAGGGTGTCATTGCCAGGCGTGATGGGTGCCTTATCCACACTGCCTCCTGCGTGCTCAGGCGTGATAGGAGGATCCTCAGGCAGGATTTGATGGGAGGTGGGATATCCCTGCCTGGAGAATCCCGTGGGCAGAGGAGCCTGGCAGGCTGCAGTCCATGGGGTCGCGCAGAGCTGGACGTGGCATGGAGCGTGGGCTGTAAGCAGTGCGGGGGCGCAGAGGCGGCAGGTGGCGTGGGGAGAGGAAGGAGGAACGCGCTCCAAGCCCCAGAGAGCCCTACACTCTGTCTCATTTAACCGACAGCGCCAGAAGGGATATGGTCACCCCAATCTTGTGGATAAAGACCCAGAGGCTTAGGTGATGAGGTCGAGGTCACACGTTAACCAGGTGAGGCATGAGGGATCGTCAGTGATCTGACCTGCTTCCTCCCGAGCTCCTGTGGGTGGGTCTGGAGGCGAAGGGAGTGGGCGGTGTCAGCCGGCTGACCTCAGCCTTCTGACTCTGGGCCCTCCTTCCCGAAACACTCATCTGGGAGGGAGGATCCGAGAAAGAACACGGAAGGTGTTTCCAGCCCCGCTCTTAGACCACAGAGGCCTGTTGAGTGGTTGCCTTGGGAATAGGAGGCTTCGTGACCCAAGGGTGTGGACAGGCACCTTGGCTCCCTGTTCGTGGCCCCCCAGCCATTAGAAAAAGGCTGCCAGGGAGGCCGGCGGCTCCTTCAGAGGCTGGCCTTCAGCTTGCTTCTCCTGTAGTGCCGTCCAGGGCTCCCAGGAGTCTGGGGGAGCCTGTCCCCCCAAGCTGCCCCCACTTCAGAGTACACTCACCTTTGTACACAAAAGGCAAAAAGGTCGCAGAGAGTTGAAGGACCTTCATAACCAACTGCCTTCGATGGAGACACCATCCTGGGCCCCTTTCTCCATTTTCTCCAGATACACCACTTTTAAATTTTGTCCCAACTTCCTAGGAGTTGGGTACTGAGATGGTTCGGGCCAAGTCTGGGATTCCAGAGAACTGAGCCAAGATGGGGAGATTCCAGGCTAAATAGAGTTAGTCATCCATACCCTGTGTGTCACTGCAGCCTGGGGACAGACACCCCCCGAGTTTCAAAATCATCTTCACAGTCTGTTCATGATTAATTGAATTTTGCTTTCCAGAGAACGTATGTGTTTAGCCACAGAAGGTCCTTCTACCTGGGTTTCTGTTTCTAGTGAAAGATTAATCATGGAAAGATGGGAATGTTTTAGAGTACTTCCTAGAGGATTGCAGGGTAAGAGGTGGCTGTCTGTGTGGGACCCTCAGGCCTGGGAAGGCAGGGTTTTTCCTGGCACTACAGGACCAGGCTGAGCTGCCCACTCAGTGTTGGGGCCTGTGCCCACTTAACCAGCCCCATGGTGTGTTCCGTGTTCGCGTCACGAAATTCACTCTATAGGTTGAGTTTGTTCTTTAGTCTTTAATATCAGTCTTCAGTATCAAGGTCTATTAGTGGATTCTGGGATGGGCCAGGTGACGGCTATGTGTGAGCTCCGGTGTTTGTATTGGGCAGGAAATTACAGCTATCTGCAATCACCCAGTGTATATGCAGACGGATTCTATAAAATATTTCCTAAGGCACGTAATGTCTGCCCTTTGGGTTTGACTTATCTCTCTCTTTTTTAAGATTCATTTATTTTCTTACTTATCTTGGCTGCGCTGCGTCTTCGCTGCTGCTCGGCCTTTTCTCTCGTTGCAGCGAGTGCGGGCTGCCCTTCATTGCCGTGCCTGGGCTTCTCATTGCGGTAGCTTCTCTTGTTGCAGAGCACAGGCTCTGGGCACATGGGCTTCAGCAATTGTGCCTCGTGGGCTCTAGCGCAGGCTCAGTAGTTGCTGTGCGCGGGCTTAGTTGCTCCACAGCATGTGGGATCTTCCAGGACCAGGGATAGAGCCTGGTGTCCCCTACATTGCAAGGCAGATCCTTAACCGCTGGTCCACCAGAGAAGCCCTGTCCGTCATCTTCATGAAGGAAGTGTACTGTTGATGCTCAGGAGAATAGTGACCCCTCCCAAGGTGTCTGCGTCCTAACCCCCCGAGCCTGTGAAGGTGTTAGGTTGCACTGCAGAGGGAATCAACATTGCGAATCAGCTGACCTTAGTTGGGAAGCTCGTCCTGGACGATCTGGGTGGACCCGGCGTAACCACAGGGGTCACTGAAAGTGACAAGGGAGACTGGAGAGGCGGTGTCCGCACTGCACCAGCAAAGGCTGGGCTGGTCACCGCTGGCTTGGAGCTGGAGGAAGGGGCTGTGGCCACAGGTTACAGGCAGACCCTAGTTTCTAGGGCAGACATGAAGGGCATTGTTCCCTAGGGCCTCTGAAGAGGACATGGCCTGCCAACAGCTTGATTTCAGTCCCATGAGACCCTCGCCAGACTTCTGAACCTCCAGAACCATTGGGAAGTAAATCGGAAGTGTTGAAAGCCAGCGAGCTAGTGGCAGTTCCTTGTAACAGTGATAGAAAACGAACGCACTGTCGTGTATATTAAACTAGGTGCAGATTTTTAAACTCGAGGAGACGTCCTGCAGTAACAAACCACGAGTTGCAGTACGGTTGCTTAAAACAACCATCCATCTCAACATCACGTGCTCAGAGGACCCTCCCGGCGGCCTGACCTTCCTTTGCAGCGTGGCCGGCCATCTCCTCTCATTGCTGGAGCTCGGGTTTCTGTGCGATCCTGCCCACCTGCAAACAAGCTTCTAGACACATATCAGAATGGCTGTTGGTGGAATTACCAGAGAACTGGGCAAAAAAATGAGTCTGAACCCTAACGGGAAGTGAAACTTGAAAGCAGGTTCAAATCACTTTGAGTGCAGGGGATTCGGGAAGTTCACGTTGCAGAGGGTGGAAAGTCTCGTGTCATGCAGTCTAGTTGTTCGTCAGTGAAACAAATCGTGGCCTCCTGACACACACCCTAACTCTTGAGCAGTGCTAGCTGGATGTCCATCCAAGGTCACTCATCCAGCTGTCCTGGTGGATTCAAGAGCAGCAAGACTGCCAATTTCTTAAAGAGGTCAGCTCTTCTTCAAGGACACTTCTGAATCCTGGCCAGAGATCAGGGTTCTAACGGCGTAGTAAGTGGGCAAAGTGGCAGAGCCCAGCCGTCAGCACCTGCTGCCGTGGGGAGCGTGGCTCAGAGCAGGCGTGGACCGCCAGAGGTTGAGCCTTCGAAATATTGCCGGGTGGGGGGCCATCGTGAAAAGGCATGTCTTATACAATCCTGTTTATGTGAAGTATCCAGATGGCTAAATCTGTAGAAGCAGTGTGTAGACGTGTGCTCGTCTAGGCCTTGGGGTGGGGATTTCTTTGGGGGATAATGAGTATGTTCTCTTTTAAAATAATTAACTAATTAGTCCCTTGGACTTCGAGGAGATCCAACCAGTCCATCCTAAAGGAAATCAGTCCTGAATATTCATTGGAAGGACTGATGCTGAAGCTGAAGCTCCAATACTTTCGCCACCTCATGCAAAGAACTGACTCATTGGAAAAGACCCTGATGCTGGGAAAGATTGAAGGCGGGAGGAGAAGGGGACAACAGGATGAGATGGTTGGATGGCATCACTGACTCAACAGACATGCTGCTGCTGCTAAGTCACTTCAGTCATGTCCGACTCTTGTGTGACCTCATAGACGACAGCCCACCAGGCTCCCCTGTCCCTGGGATTCTCCAGGCCAGAACACTGGAGTGGCTTGCCATTTCCTTCTCCAATGCATGAAAGTGAAAAGTAAAAGGGAAGTCACTTGAGTAAACTCCGGGAGTTGGTGATGGACAGGGAGGCCTGGCGTCCTGCAGTCCTTGAGGTTGCGAAGAGTGAGACGCGACTGAGCAACTGGCCTGACCTGAACTGAGTGCAGCTGCTCTGGGTCTTAGTTGCGGCACTGAGATCTTCAGTCTTGGTGTGGCATGCGGGACCTTTAGTTGCAGCACATAAAGCTGTTAGTTGCAGCATGTGGGGTCTAGACCCTCGACCCAGAGCTGAACCCTGGCCCCCCGCACCATGAGCACCGAGTCCCAGCCACTGGACCACCAGGGAGGCCCTGGGGAGCGCGCTCTAAAACCGACTGTGGCTTTGGTCACGTTACTCTGAACGTGCCCCAGACCATCGGCGTGTGTGCTTTCCATGGATGAGTTGAACGGTGTGTGAATGACATCTCAGAGCTGTTGGAAAAAATAAAAAACTAAGCATATAAGGTGACTGTGTGACCGAGGCTTAACCACAGCCGTGTGGGGACTTGATAGAAGCCACTTGGGAGAGTGCCCTGGGTGGGGGTGCTGGAAGTATCTGCTTCTGGCCTTGGAGCCGTCACAGTCAAAAGATGCCTCCACCTCATTCCTGAAGCTTTTGTTTGTGAATGTCGGTTTTAGGGACGGGTCTGCTGACCAGCGAGTAAGGCGTCCCAGGGGACACTGTTTCTTGTCTGCATGCGCGTGTGCTGCGTCGCTTCAGTCGTGTCCAACTCTCAGTGACCCTTTGGGCAACAGCCCGCCAGGCTCCTCTGTCCGAGGGATTTCCAGGCAAGAACGCTGGAGTGGGTTGCCATCTCCTCCTCCAGGGGGTCTTCCCCACCCAGGGATCGAACCCAGGTCTCTTCCGTCTCCTGCACTGGGAGGCGGGTTCCTAACACTGGTACCAGCTGGGGAGCCCTGACTCCCACTGTCCTTTTGCTCCCGGGAGGGCCCTTGGTCTGCAGGGATCGTGGCTGGATTGGTGGACCCCCCCCCTGAGGAAACACGTGTCCCTGAGGGCCTTGCCACGACCTCGACGTGCATCCGTTGAGTCCCAGTCTGGACCAAATGAATTCCTGCACTTACAAGACAGGATTCCGCGTAACACACCTCCTCATAAACAGAGGAAATGGTCCAGCGGGGCCTCTAGGACACCCAGTGGAATTTTGGTACCGTTCTGAAGCCTTTTCTTGCTGGATTTCTCCTCTGCCTGCCCTGCAGGTCAGGGCTGGTCCCAGGGCATGTGGGCTCTTAGGGGGCTCTCACTGCAGGGGCCCGGGGGCCCGGGAGGGGGCAGCCGAGCGCTGACCTGGGTGCTGCCTGGACACCTGGGGGGAGGGAGGAGTTAATCCTCGGACCCAGGCCGTCTGTGGTTCACAAGAATTGTACTGATTCCCTCATTCCCGTTCATGAAGCTTCCATGGAGGGCACTGTGTCAGTTATTGCATTAAAGGTTAAACTCCTGAGGATGGACAGGCCCATAGTGTAACAGAGAAAAGAGAAAGTAACCCTGTCACCCTGCAGAAAATAAGTCTTTGGTGGGTAAGTGCTGTGAAGGAGTGCCCTGTTGAGACAGGAGGGCAGGAGCCCCTGCCATGTGGGGCACCCGGGCCTTGCCCTGGAGCAGAGACCAGAGGGCACGGGCCGGGCCAGCAGTCTGAGCCTGACTGGGCATCGGAGGCCCGAGGTGGAGTCGCAGGAGGAGGATGGAAAGGTGGGTTAGAGCCCAGCTTCAGGGAGTTTTAAATGCCAGCGGTGCCTGCGTGGGGCTGCCACCAGGAGTGTTGCCCAGTGCCTGCTAAGGGCTGGATGCTGCTAGGGGCTCAGCCCTGAGGCACCCCTGAAAGGTGGATGTCAGTGTTCCCACTTTACAGATGGAGAAACCAAGCCAGAGCCCGTGGTCCGCCCAGCATCACAGAGCTGATAAATGGCTGTGTTGGGATTTGAATCAGCCTGTGTTCCATCTCCTATACCACTCTTGCCTTCTCTCTGGAGAGAGAGACCCCCCACCCCTACCCCAGTGAGAGAAACTTGAAACCTGGAGCCAGGGCATTAACTGTTAGGCTGAAGCACAGGGAAGTGCCTTTTGCTTGGGTCCGAGGTCAAGTCCAGTAGTGCCAGGGGTCAAGGAATGAGGATTCTCTTGGGCAGAAGTGTTCCCAAGATGTCTCGAGGGGGAGGTGAGGACGGGGCAAGGCCTGGGTGCAGATGTGGGGTGGATAGAGATGAGCAGGGGCAGGCCCGGAGGCGGGCTGGAGGAGACTTGGGGCCATCCGTTAAGCGGGCACGCTGCCGGCCTTGGGGGCTGAGAGCTGAGCGTGGGCTGTGTTCTGGGCCCGGAAGCGACAGCTGTGAGTTTGACCCTTGGCTGGCTCTGATGTCCCGCGCGTCCTCTGCAGGAGACGGGCGAGCAGATCGCCATCAAGCAGTGCCGGCAGGAGCTCAGTCCCCGGAACCGGGAGCGCTGGTGCCTGGAGATCCAGATCATGAGGAGGTAGGGGCCTGGGCGCCAGCAACCCCGGGCGGACCGTGGGGGCAGGGGAACGCGGGGGCGGGGA
>SJYV01024370.1:2935977-2968373 GCA_006410875.1 Neotragus pygmaeus | reverse complement strand
AAGTCTCCAGTCTTTTCCTTCGTGTGTACACCCCGCTTTCCCTTCCTGTGCTCACTGCCTCCACTCATTCAGAGTCGTCCTAGCGCCTCACCCTCCTGGGTGCCTGTTCCTACTGACTGATCCCTCTCTCGTGCTTCTGAGAGGACATGTCCGTCCCTGTCCCCCGTTAGGTGAAGGCCAAAGCTCGTGGCGTCCCGTCGTCTCTCCTGATTTGCTGCAGCCCACTTCAAAACCCCCCTCTGATCCCCTCGTGAGCCTTTGCCCAGGCACGCCTTTCAGAATGCTGCTCCGGCCCCTCCCCCCGGCCTGCCCCTCCGTGGGGACCGCCCTGGCCCAGCGAGCACAGCGGGGCTCCCTCTCGGATTCTGCTGCCCTCGTGGCCTCCTCCACCCAGTGCTGTTGTTGCATGGCCTCTGCCTATCCTCGACAGGAAGGACTGACCCTGGGTTTGAGGCCCGTAGACCAGATTCAGTTCAGTTCAGTTCCATTCAGTCGCTCAGTCGTGTCCGACTCCTTGTGATCCCACGGGCTGCAGCACGCCAGGCCTACCTGTCCATCACCAACTCCCAGAGCTTACTCAAACTCACATCCATTGAGTTGGTGATGCCGTCCGACCATCTCATCCTCTGTCGTCCCCTTCTCCTCCCGCCTTCAATGTTTCCCAGCATGAGGGTCTTTTCCACAGAGTCAGTTCTTCGCGTCAGGTGGCCAAAGTATTGGAGTTTCAGCTTCAGCATGAGTCCTTCCAATGAGTATTCAGGACTGATTTCCTTAGAATTCCTTTAGGATATGAGCCATGCTGTGTAGACCAGATTATTTGCACAGTAAGTGAAGGAAATGGTTCAATCCAGCGGCACATTTTCGACAGCTCCAGCCACACAGAAGACACTTGTTCACGACGGCAGGATGAAGAGAGGGTGACTCTGCACTTCCCTCTCAGCGCCGGCAGCACCGCCCTGGCACCTCGCTCATGAGTCACGGGCTCTCCTTCAGCCAAGAACCCTTTAGAGGGACTGGATCTTCCTCCACACCTCCGCATTGGCCTTCCAGCCCGTCTTGCTTGGAAAGCCCAGTGACATCAGAGCGACTGGCACTTAGTATGCTCCCAGCCAGCTTTTCCTGAGCGAACAGATGTCCCCTTGCCCTTCTCCGTCGTGGTGCCTTAAGCCACCGCCTGGTGACCGCCTTCTGTCTCTTCTGATCTGTGTGTCAGCTTGCTGGTCTGTGATCTGTTTTTTTTAAGTCTCAAGAACTTTTTAATTTGTTGGTTTGTGTTTGGCTGCGCAGGGTCTGCGTTGCTGTATGCGGGCTTTTCTCCAGTTGCAGCGAGTCGGGGCTCCGCTGCATTGGGGGACGTGGGCTGGTCACTGTGGGGGCCTCTCTTGTTACAGAGTGTGGACTCTAGTAGCTGTGGCTCACAGGCTCGGTTGCTCCACGGCACGTGGAATCTTCCTGGACCAGGGATCGACCCTGTGTCCCTCCCTGCACTGGCAGGCGAATTCTTTAACCGCTGGACCACCCGGAGCGTCCCTGGTCCGTTGATCTTTGCATGTCTTCCCCGTGGCATGTATCCCGAGCAAGCGTACCCTCAGGGGAGCTCAGTGGTCCCTTTCAGCTCAGGGTGTGGTCAATAGGCTTCACGGACACAGTCCTCACACAGCCGCTTCTCTGCATGGGAGTCTAGCTGGTCCTGTCTGTTGCCTCATCTCTGGATTGTGGTTTGGGATTCTGGCTCATCAGTGAGCACTCGGGAGCGTCACCGTCTGCAGTTACATGTCCGTGTCTCCCTCACGAGCCGGCAGGAAGCTGGAGTCCAAGACCTGGGTGCCGCTCCTGCCAAGGACCCAAGAGGCACGATGCTTGACACAGACCCCCCGGAGCAGCGTCTGTCTGAGCAGATGCCGCTGCATGGGATAAAGTTCACACAGAGTGCTGCTTGGCACCTCTTTCCTGTCCCTGGAACGTGAGAGCGTGGAACCTGCGGGCTCTCATGCTCTGTGGCCTCCTTTTCCAGTTCTGTGCGCTTGCAGTGTCTCTGTTCTTAGGGGCTTTGATTTTTAAGAAAGTTTCAGACACACAGGTATTTCTTTTTTCCATCTTAAATTCTCATGTTTCAACTAATTTAAGTCAAATTAAGTTCTCTCGCCTTGAGAAAATTCTGCTTCATGACACTGCCCCGCCGCAGTCCTGTTCCGTTAAATAAGGCATAGTCAGACCAACTGAACCTCTCAGGGACTGATCTTGGAAGGGGCGCTGCCACCGAGCCCTTGCCTGTCAGCGTTTTGAGCATTTCACTCAGTGTAAAAAACCATACGTGGGATTCTCAATATATACAGTCGATATGTGTATATAGTTTGCATATATATGTAGTACGTAGTGTATGTACATATGTAGTGTGTGTATAACACACCCACTATACATATACGTATGTGAAGTTGCTCAGTTGTCGTCCAACTCGTTGCGACCCCATGGACTGTAGCCTATCAGGCTCTTCTCTGTCCATGGGATTTTCCAGGCAAGAGTACTGGAGTGGATTGCCACTTCCTTCTCCAGGGGATCTTCCCAACCCACGAGTCGAACCTGGGTCTCCTGCATTGCAGGCAGACGCTTTACCGTCTGAGCCACCAGGGAAGCATATATGTATAGGATTGTCTAATTCCAGGTTTGATTAGTTTGACAAAAAGTATTTGAAAATGAGTGATTTCCTGAAGTGAGAGCTCAGGTGTGTTACATGCAGTGGCTTCAGCATAAAGAGAGCCCGCCGTTCACAGGGTCACCGGCTGGGTCACCGGCTTGCCCTCCGTCCTCCCTAAAGCCCCGGGCACGGTTCTCGAGCGTCGTGGCACCGAGCTGTGCCCTCCATCTGATGTGAGTGCTCTGCCTCCCTGGGGCTTCTCAGGGCATCTCCCCGCTCGTCCTTCCCCGCGTCACTCTCAGTGGGACGTTCACGTCTAGCGTCATAGGCCTTGCCTTAGTTCGGGCATTCCCACTTGTTCAAACTACAGTGAGTCCCAACGTTCACGTATCCTGGCCTTGGACAAACGGACCCCTGCCTTTCTGTTAGAACCCCTGGTGCTCACGTCACACAGCTGCGCGGACCTTGGGCACTCGGTGGCTGAGCAGACACACCCCGTCTTCTCCTACCGGTGCTCCCCGCCAGCCATGAATTCCCATGAGGGGAGGCGGTGTCCCTGAGTGCAGAGTTGTGCCCAGGCAATTATCACACTGCGCTTTTACCCTCGTAAAAGTCAGTAAAAGAAAAATGAAAGTGCCGGTGAGAAGCACCAGTTTTTTTTTTTGCCACGCCCCGTGGTATGTGCGATCTCAGTCCCCGACCAGGGATGGAACCCGCGCCCCCTGCAGTGGACGGGCATCTGAACCATGGCCACGATGGCCAGGGAAGTCCCCCAGCAGAACAAGGTGGGTGGCATGTGGGGTGTGCCCTCTGAGAGCAGTGGGCCTGTTGCTTCATCTGGACGCTCGCTGGGCCTAAGCCAACCTGCTGCGCCCAGTTGTGAAAGCAAAGAAGAGGGAACAAGTGTGAGATGTTGAAACTCTATGGTCAAAGGCTGGGTTTAAGAGCAGATTCAATGAGAGGTTTTGCGATTTCACTTGATGTGTGGCTGGAACGTCCCTGAGAAGGTGGGAATTGGGTGTTCAGCTCTCAGGGTTTCCCTGTGTTTTCAGAAAACACTCAGCATGAAGTCTTCACGCAGCATATCTGGCCCCCTGGGCTCGGCGAAGGGTCTCCTCCCCCTGGGGGTGCATGCCTTCCCTGCTATGCCCTGGCCCAGCACCCTTTAGTAAACTTTTCTTAGTGTGGTTATCACTTTTGCTTTTGACCTTTTTTTGCCTCTAATGAAAAAAAAAAGGTTCACGCCGTTACAACATTGACATCCCTCTGAGTCAGGTAACATAAGCGTAAATGATTTTTAATAATTGGCAGTTATGCTGTGGATTTCCCGTGATTCCATCAGCCCTTCCCTGATGGGTAACTTTTCACTAGTCTCTGATGATCTCACTTGACACTGTGCAGTCCGCACCCGTATTTGTACGTGACGGTGCCATTGGCTTTGTAAGCTGGATTGCCAGAGGCAGAAACAAAAGGTCAAACGATCTGTACTTCTTAAAATGGAATAGCTTTTGCCATGTTTTTTTCCCCCAATTGCACAGCAGTTATTACTCCTTCCAGCGATACAGGGAGTGCCTTTTACATCTCATCTGAAATTCCTTCTGGTTGAAGAAGTGAAAAGGCATGTTGTTCCTTTCATGTGTACTTTGGGGATGGCCAGTGAGCTTGAGCGACTTCTTACGTAATTGCATAACTGTTTGCGGTCTGTGTTTCATTTCTACTCCTATAAGTTACCTCTTCATGTGTTCTTTGCCAGTTTTTCTGCTGGTTTGCTTTCTTTGTTTGTGTATTAGAATGGTCTTTTCTTTATTAAATCAGTAATAACTCAGTTTTGTTGATACTAGATAGTATTTTTAAATGTACCTCAGTTCAGTTCAGTTGCTTCAGTTCAGTTCAGTCGCTCAGTCGTCACCGATTCTTTGCGACCCCATGAATTGCAGCACGCCAGGCCTCCCTGTCCATCACCATCTCCCGGAGTTCACTCAGACTCGCATCCATCGAATCACTGATGCCATCCAGCCATCTCATCCTCTGTCGTCCCCTTCTCCTCCTGCCCCCAATCCCTCCCAGCATCAGTCTTTTCCAGTGAGTCAGCTCTTTGCATGAGGTGGCCAAAGTACTGTAGTTTCAGCTTCAGCATCATTCCTTCCAAAGAAATCCCAGGGCTGATCTCCTTCAGAATGGACTGGTTGGATCCCTTGCAGTCCAAGGGATTCTCAAAAGTCTTCTCCAACACCACAGTTCAAAATCATCAATTCTTTGGCACTCAGCTTTCTTTATAGTCCAACTCTCACATCCATACATGACCACTGGAAAAACCATAGCCTTGACTAGACAGACCTTTGCTGGCAAAGTAATATCTCTACTTTTGAATATGCTATCTAGGTTGGTCATAACTTTCCTTGCAAGGAGTAAGCGTCTTTTAATTTCATGGCTGCAGTCACCATCTGCAGTGATTTTGGAGCCCCCAAAAATAAAGTCTGACACTGTTTCCACTGTTTTNATGCTATCTAGGTTGGTCATAACTTTCCTTGCAAGGAGTAAGCGTCTTTTAATTTCATGGCTGCAGTCACCATCTGCAGTGATTTTGGAGCCCCCAAAAATAAAGTCTGACACTGTTTCCACTGTTTTCCCCATCTATTTCCCATGAAGTGATGGGAGCAGATGCCATGATTTTCATTTTCTGAATGTTGAGCTTTAAGCCAACTTTTTCACTCTCCACTTTCACTTTCATCAAGAGCCTTTTTAGTTCCTCTTCACTTTCTGCCATAAGGGTGGTGTCATCTGCATATCTGAGGTTACTGATATTTCTCCCAGCAATCTTGATTCCAGCTTGTGCTTCTTCCAGCCCAGTGTTTCTCATGATGTACTTTGCATATAAGTTAAATAAGCATTTGGAACCAGTCTGTTGTTCCATGTCCAGTTCTAACTGTTGCTTCCTGACCTGCATACAGATTTCTCAAGAGGCATGTTTGGTGGTCTGGTATTCCCATCTCTTTCAGAATTTTCCACAGTTGATTGTGATCACACAGTCAAAGGCTTTGGCATAGTCAGTAAAGCAGAAATAGATGTTTTTCTGGAACTCTCTTGATTTTTTGATGATCCAGCGGATGTTGACAATTTGATCTCTGGTTCCTCTGCCTTTTCTAAAAATCAGCTTGAACATCTGGAAGTTTACGGTTCACCTATTGCTGAAGCCTGGCTTGGAGAATTTTGAGCATTACTTTACTAGCATGTGAGATGAGTGCAGTTGTGCAGTAGTTTGAGCATTCTTTGGCATTGCCTTTCTTTGGGATTGGAATGAAAAGTGATCTTTCCAGTCCTGTGGCCACTGCTGAGTTTTCCAGGTTTGCTGGCATATTGAGTGCAGCACTTTCACAGCATCATCTTTCAGGATTTGAAATAGCTCAACTGGAATCTAACCTCGGAAAATAAAAACATGGTCATCTTCTCTTGAATGCCATCCTCAGTGTTTATCCTCAATCCTACTGGCCTGAATCTAAAACCCTGGGAAACACCTATCTAACCCTCTTCTTTGTTTTCTTTTAAATTCCCTTAAAGTAAAAAAATGCATTTTTTTTTCCTTTAGAAAAGTAAGATAGCATTATGATTTTGAAAAATAGTAGTGTTACTTCCCTAACACCTGGGTTGCTTTCTTATTGGTTCGTAGGAGTTTTTGTCTATTGATACATGCTTTTTGGCATATGCATTACAGACTTTTTTTCCCCCTTTTTTTGGTCTTTTGTTCTTTGTATACTATCTTTTGCCATAAATTTTTCTTTCTTTCTTTTTAATTGAAGTATAGTGGATTTACAGTATTTCAAGTGTACAGCAAAGCGATCTGGTTATAGACATGTGTGTATGTATACATTTTTCATTCTTTTCTGTTGTAGTTTATTATAAAATACTGAATATTGTTCTGTGTGCTATACAATAGGTCTTGTTGATTATTTTTATACTGTAGTGTGTACTTATTAATCTCAGACTCCTAATTTATCTCTCCCCCTTCTTCCCCTTTGGTAAGTTTGTTTTCCAAGTCTGTGAGTCTGTTTCTGTTTGTATGTAAGTTTATTTGTATCATTTTCTTTTAGATTCCACGGGTAGGTGATACCATGTGATATTTATCTTTGTCTGTCTGGTTTGTTTCACTTGCTGTGATAATCTCAGGGTCCATCCCATGTGGCTGCAAGGCATTACCCCATTCTTTTTCATGGCTGAGTGATATTCCATCGTGCGTGTACCACATCTTCTTCATCATTCATCTGTTGATGGATGTTTAGGTCGCTTCCGTGTTTGGCTGTTGTAAATAACACTTCAGTGAATGCAGTGGTGCATGTATCTTTTTGAATTAGAGTGTTATTAGAAATAGTAATATATGATTCATCTGGTAACTTTATTTGTAGCTGTTTAAAGACCCTCAGTACTCTTTTCTCTAGTTGCCATAAACTTTTAAAACTTGTGTTATTTGTTTTGCTTTTTAAAAAAATGCCATCTAGTTTTCCTCCCATGATGCCTTTTTTTTTTTTTTTTTGGCTAAATTGATCCTGTGGTATTCTAGAATTTTTGCTGTTAGTGTGAATGGGATTTTTTTTTTCTTTCAACTGGATCTCTGGCAGGCAGGGACAAAAACTGTTAATTTGTATCTGCTTGTTTTGCTTCCAGACAACTTACTACATTTCCCCCAGTTTTTAGTCTATTGAGTCTTCTAGGCTTAGAGTCAGATCATTTCCAGATAAAGATCAGTTTATCTCTTTCCAACGCTACCTTGTTTCTTTCATCTGTGCCGCATTCAGGTTGTTGGGACTTCTGTTAAAACCTCTCTTGGGGTAAAACCCGCGTCCTGATGGGCGTCTGAGCCTTGGCTGTCCTGGGTCCCGTGGTCACGTTTGCTCTTCATAGCAGAGGCTGCGGTAGCCAGGGAGCCGGGGGGTGCGGGCTGCTTCCTTGTCAGCTAGAGTCTGGGCGCTTTAAAGTTGGGAACCACGTCCTCCCGTATTTCACGGCCCTCAGAGCCCAGCAGAGGACGGGGCACACGGCAGACGCATGCTGGGCCGGCAGATGTATTGACGGTGCCCCAATCTCCCCTTCTAGGCCCCCACCCTGCTTACCCCCTGGAGGCAGCTCTGCCCTGCATCCTCTGCCCTGTGTCCGAGGGCCAAGTGCTCTCTGCCCAGAGGGCCCGTCTCCCTTACCACCCTGCAGAATTTACTTTCTGAGCCTCTAGACCAGAGAAGGTCCCCGTCTCAAAGTTAATCAGCACCTCCTGGAGGGCTTGGTAGAGAGCAGACCACAGGGTCACCCCCCTGGTTTCTGATTCACTCCACCTGGGGCAGGACCCGAGGATTTGGCATTTCTGTGTACCAAGTCTGATGCTGCCGGACCTCGCAGTGCTGTTTGAGAACCGCTGCTCAAGAGGGGAGGTGGTGACCTCGTGGATGGAAGGCTTAGAGTTCTTTGCGTGAACCAGGCAGATTCTGGTGCAGGCCCAAGTTCTCCTCACGTAGCCAGGTCCCCCTCCCTTCACTGACGGGGCGTCTGTGGGCCTGTCCCCAACTGCCCCCCACCGCGAGCCCCTGCACGGAGTGAGGTGTGTATCCAGGACACGCGATAACCATCTTTCACTGGGGAGGCAATGCCGAGTGAAAAGCATTGTCCAGCCTTAACGGGAACTCACTCCCCTTTCCGCCCTCTCAGCCTCTGCACTTCGATACCTTCACGAGAACAGAATCATCCATCGGGATCTGAAGCCAGAAAACATTGTCCTGCAGCAAGGGGAGCAGAGAGTGAGTGACTCCGCGGGCCAGCCTCGGGGAGGGGCGGGGGAGCGTGAGCTGAGCAGCTGGGGGCAGGCAGTGGGGCGAGGAATGTGCTTTGCGTGCCTGCTTGTGTTTGGGTTTCCTTGCTCACACATTTGCTTTGATTTTCTGGGAGCACTCTTTGAATCGAAACAAAATCCAGCGCCAAGTTCTGGCATGCAGGTTGAAGCCAGTTTGAACGGACCACACTGTTAACAGTCCCAAGTTGCAGGAATCTGATAAGAAAAATAGTGTTTGTCTTCCAACTGCCACCCCCTCTGGCCTTGGGGCCTCACACTTCTTGGAAACTGACGGTTTTTGTTTTCCATTTGTTTGGGAGCCTCAGCTTTTGAAGCTCACAGGGAATCCAGCTGTAGGGTTCTGGACGTGGCCGAAAGGATGTATTTGGAGCTGNACTGCCACCCCCTCTGGCCTTGGGGCCTCACACTTCTTGGAAACTGACGGTTTTTGTTTTCCATTTGTTTGGGAGCCTCAGCTTTTGAAGCTCACAGGGAATCCAGCTGTAGGGTTCTGGACGTGGCCGAAAGGATGTATTTGGAGCTGGCCCGGTCCAGCCTGCAGTTTCCCCAGAGCTCTCGGCTCCCCCCGCCCCCTGCCGCTCAGGTGTGGGGTCACCTCCCCGCAGGGCTGGGCCGTGTTTGTTCAGCTGGGTGGCGAGCAGGGCTCAGACAAGTGGAATGCAGCTGCTCAGCCGTGGGCCGTCTGATCTCTCCCCCGCGGCTTCCGTCAGCGTAACCCACGCCTGTCCTGGCCCTCACCTCTGTTCCTGTTCACACTCATTCCCGGCAGTCCATTGGAGATTGGAGAATTTAAGGTGTTTACTGAGAAGGAACCGCGTCATGGCAAGTCCGTGGTTTGCAGTCCGAGGGCCGGTGCGTGGTCTCCCAATTCTGACCTTCCTCCAGCAGGTGCTTGCCAGACAAGGGAGGACACACGCCTGGCGTTTTTACATTGTTTCTTTTGCCTGAACCTACTGCATCTAGGGCGTTCTCCTGCCTATTCGGCAGTCCTTAGGAGCTTAGGGTCTTAGCACTGGGAATTGAGAGATACACAGAGGTGCTCAGGACTCTTGAAGGACAGCGGACTCGCGTGGCCGGACTCGCGTGGCCCTCAGATGTCTCTCCCTCCCTGCTTTTTCTTCCAGTTAATACACAAAATTATTGACCTGGGATATGCCAAGGAGCTGGACCAGGGCAGCCTCTGCACGTCCTTCGTGGGGACCCTGCAGTACCTGGTAAGAGGCGGGGTTCCCGGGTCTGCGCGTCAGCCTCTCTCGGGAGGTCCTGGCTGAAGGGCTCTGCTTCCTTCCTCGCCTTCTGCTGGCTGAGCTTGCCAGCTCTCTGAATGATTCCTGGATGCGCAGGAAACACACTGGTGTGTGAGGTCAGACTCCTCATCCTCCCAGAGGCCCTGTGGAGGGGCGCGGTCATCCTCCCGTGTCTAAAGGGCTCTGCTCCTGGGCCCGCGCGTGTCCCGTGACCCCCTGTGCTGCCGTGTTTCAACCCAGAGAGTGTAAACCAGGTTCCCGATGCTCCAAAGGGGCCTCCGTCCCCACGCTGCATCTCGGACCACGGAGAGAGGGCTGGCTTCCAGCTCCCACTCTTTCTTCTTATTTGGTCTGAATATTGTGGCTCTGTTTGAGTCCCCCATTCATCCAAGAAATACTGACCACCTGTAGTTTCTCCTTTTTATGTTTTTTTTTTTTTTTTGAGGGGCGGGGGTGCCACATTGCACATGCATNGACTTGATCCTGAAACCTCTGGAGGGACGGTGAAGGGTCTTGGGCGTGAGAGGAATCAGGTTTACCTTCAGAAGAGACCACACTTGGCACAGTGTGGAGGGTGAGTTGCAAGCAGTGGGCAAGTGGTATGGCGGCCGTTGGGGTGGGCTAGTCTGAGCCAGTGGGCAGCCGTCAGGATGTGGAGGATGGCTCAAGAAGTGCCTGAGAGAGGGGCCTCCCCGGGGAGGTTAGGACTCCGCGCTTTCACCGCCAAGGGCCAGAGTTTGATCCCTGGTCAGGGACCTAAGGTCCCGCAAGCCACGCAGTGTGGCAAGAAACACACGAGAAAACAACCACCACCAAAACCAAGAAAGGCCTGGAACAGGCTCAGCAGGACTGAGTGATAGATTGCCTGCAAATGATGACCGGGAAATGTGGACTGAATAACGGAGTCTGCAGTTTATAAAAGAAAAACAAGACAGTTGAAAGCCGTTGGGCTCCGTGAGCTTAAACAGCCTACCTGGGTCTTACATAAAAAAGAGAAAGAGCAGTCACTGAGGTCCTTGTGAGTGCATCCACACTTCCCTAACTCCCGCTGGGCAGTGGCCGCTGTCCTCTTATCCCCTGCTCTGGGGGGTAGAGGTTTCAGGGTGGGGACCGGGGCTGTGACTCGGCGCCTGTGCCCCCGGAGCGGGGTCCTGGGGGGTCCTCCCCTGTGTCTTCTGGACCCCTTGTGGGCTCAGTGGCAGTGAGTGCGGGGCCTGAGCTATGACCATTCGTGAGGCCAAAGCTTCTGTCCAGAACCAGACACAGAGGCCGGCCTGACTGTCCCACGCATTTCTTCTTGGCTTGTGGTCCTCCGTGTTCTGCCTGCAGCCGGCCCGGGCTCAGTCCTGCCTGTGCTTCTCAGGTCCTTTCTGGCACACCTGCTCTCAGGCATCCTGAGCCGGCCACACCTGCCTGTGCTGGGGAGCTTCCTGTCACCCCAGGCGGACTGCTTGGGCAGCTGGCTTTTCCTGCTCGACTGTGGCATTCTGTCCCATCGGGGACCATGGACCGCGTTAGGGGGCCGGCCAGCATTCGTTGCATACACTGTGCCCGGGTTTGTGTGGCCTGGATCACTTCCCTTGTGGCCCTGCATGGCACCCGGGAGAAGGGTGCACAGCACACCTCAACCCCCCCGCCCCTGCCGCAGGCCCTTGTTTCAGCCCCGGGATGGGATGAGATCAGAGAGTCTAGGTTCCACCGCCCGATTCGTGGCCACCTCCTCCCTCAGCACGGGGTCCGGGGAGTGTGGGGCAGACCAGGGTGCTGAGCGCCCCCACCGTCGTGGCCCCTCAGTGCAGGGTCCAGGGAGCATGGGGCAGGCCAGGGTGCTGGGCACCCCCACCGTGGTGGCCCCTCAGTGCGGGGTCCAGGGAGTGTGGGGCAGGCAGTGGCCCCTCAGCATGGGGTCCGGGGAGCGTGGGGCAGGCCAGGGTGCCATGCGGCCCCACCATGGTGGCCCCTCAGCGCGGGGTCCAGGGAGTGTGTGCAGGCGCGGGCGCTGGGTGCCCCCGCCGTGACAGCCCCTCAGCAGCTCAGCTCGAGCATGCTCCCTGCCCCACAGGCCCCCGAGCTGCTGGAGCAGCAGAAGTACACGGTGACGGTGGACTACTGGAGCTTCGGCACCTTGGCCTTCGAGTGCATCACCGGCTTCCGGCCTTTCCTGCCCAACTGGCAGCCGGTGCAGTGGTGAGTGAGCCGCGGGCCTGCCCCCCGGGGCGGGTGTCCCCCGCCTTTCCCAGACGCCGCCTCGCCTTCCCGGTCTTGTGGGGCGCCCCGGGCCGGGCCTGAGACCCCTGTGACCTGTCACCCCAAGGAGGTCCTGTGGGGACCCGGCGTGAGCACAGCCTGAGCATATCCCTGGATTCTGAACCTTAACAGCCTTAAATCCAGTCTGTGTAAATGACTGCTCTGCGCAGGGCAGGAAGCCAGTGTGTTTACAGAGTGTGTGTGTGTGTGTGTGTGTGTGTGTGGTGGTAAACAAGCAAAGGGCACGTTCACATAACAAATAATGAGACGTATGTATATGAAAGTTTATTGTTGACAAATTCTGCTGCACCTCAGTACACATTTTTTTTTTTTACATACGGCAGTATACACGTTTCAGGGCTGTTCTCTCATATCATCCCACCCTCGCCTTCTCCCACGTAGTCCAGTGGTCTGTTCTTGACATCTGTGTTTCTTTTGCTGCTTTGCATATAGAATCATTGTTACCGTCGTCATAAATTCCATATATATGCATTAATATACTGTATTGGTAAAAGAATGAAACTAGAACACTTTCCAACACCATACACAAAAATAAACTCAAAGTGGGTTAAAGATCTAAACAAAAGACCAGAAACTATGAAATCTGGTTTTAAAAGCATCAGACAGTGGACCAGGTACACTGCTGAAAGGATCTTTTCTAATAAGGAATATGATCAAGGTTTTAAAAACTACTCTGTATTTTTAAACTTTTCTTCTAATTGTAATACTAAGATGTGGTTCATTACATACATAAAAGTTAATCATTCCTGAAATGCATCATTTAAAAGTTAGTGTTCCCTTGAACCAATTAGTGTTCATTCACAGTGATTCCCTGAGGGACCACCCACTAACTGAAGCGATAGTGCCATCGTCCAGAATTCTTTATCTCCCGTCTGTCTTAGTGTTTGGAGCAGTGCTAAGTTCACGGGGTTCAACCTTCAGAAAGCGGAAGAGGGAAAAGTCATCCCTCGCCACCTGCTCGGTTCTGCCCGACCCACAGACGCCGGGCACTGTTGGCTTTGGGTCCACCTCAGGGATGTTTTGTACACCCACAAGTGAGTGGGCGTGTATCTGCCTGCTGGCTCATTTGTGGATTTCACCCCTTCCCACCTCGGTGATGCCATCGCAGGCACGCCGCCCTGTGAGTGCTCCTCCAGGGTTTTTACACTGAGAATTTCCTCCCGCCGCCACGAACATTCCTCTGTCTCCAGACTCTTCTTCTGTGCGCCTGTGTTTGTTCAAAAAACAAAGTAGGTTACCATACGTACTCTCATAGAACCTGCCTTTCACACTTAACTAAGGGAAATCCCAGTCCATGCACAGTTATTTCCCTGGGATAAGTTCCTAGAAATGGGATCAACATACCAGATCGTGCACATGTTCAGGGTTTTTGGTTTGTACTAACAGCGTGCTCCACAGAAAGTCTGTGTAAATATCTCCACCAGGAACATGCAAAGGTCCTCTCCCCCTGCCCCCTTTGTGGGGCAGCACTGGCTGATGTCATGTTTCTCAGTATCTTCCTGGAAGTACCAAAAACACAGACTCTCTCAAAGAACACAGGTACTTACATCATGAGAATGTTTATTTGTAAGACCAAGACGTAGCCTTTGAAAAACATTCACGAAGAGTAGCTTTCCGTGACGCAGTCCAGTTCGGCCACCGTTTACATACCAGACACAGGAAAGGATGAACCAGGCTCATCTCCGCGCCCAAGGGACCTGGTGACGTGGCGGAGGGCGCCCTCCCGTGGAGACTTGACGGTAGCACAGGCAGCGCCCTGAGCTGGGCTCCGCGGTGCTGACTTAGCTCCTTGCGACCTTCACGACAGTGACTTTAAACTGTACATGCGTCGTGTTTTTAACTCACCGAGAGATGACAGCAGTTGTGTTCAAATGTTGAGCGTTTCCATTATTTATAGCAAGGTGAATCAGAATCCATCAGAACTAGAGGAAATGCCATTTGAAACCATCCCTGATGGCCCGGCTGTCTGCAGAGCCAGCCTCCCTCCCGTTGCTGGGAAGCCAGGTGACCACTTCCAAGCATGCATCTCTGAAACCCGGGAGTTTGTGAGACGAGCCTGTCTGGTCTGCCTGTAATGCCTTAGGCAACTTTAACAATTTCACTCTCATCCCAAACGGCAGGTAGATAGTAATTTCAGAACAAATGCAATTTGAGCCTTATTATCCTATCATAAAGCTGCTTTGAAGGAGCAGTCTTAAAAATACATTTTAGGACCAGCCTAAGCAGCAAGCCTTTCACTCACTGTGTCCTTTCACTTATCTCTGTAATTTCCCGTGGACAGACTGGAGTCTCTGTCAGAGCGCCACCCCGCCGTGTGTGATGACAGCCTGACTTCCCGCAGGCGGGTTCGAGCCACTCCCTGGCTCTTCCAGGCTCTGTGTGCCCCACGTGGGTCAGTTTATCCCCCCTGCCAGTGAGACTTGAGGCTAAAGCATCTTCCATCTGAATCTCTAACGTCTTTCTGGAAAGGAAGGACGCGGACATTCAGACCGCGTAGCAGGGGCAGCTGCGCTTGGCTCCAAGCCCCGGTGCTGTCTTTCTCTAGTGGTGCGACTCCGGGCAGGTCCTTTCCTCCCCTGGTGAGGGTGGGGGATGGGGGCCTGAAAACCGCCTACCTCACAGAGGTCTCGGGTGGAGAAGGGTGCGCTCACTGTCAGCGCTTGATTCTCTGCGAAGCGTTGTTCATACTCCTGTCATCACCCTTGTCGCTGAGAATATGTGAAGCCAGTTTAAAATCTTTTTTCCTTAAACACTATTTCAGATACGTCTAAAGGGTCTCCTAGTTGGAAAACGTTAGCGCTTCGCTTGCTTTCAGAAGTCAGGCATAGCAATTGCATTTGGAGGGAAGCACGAGGTGTGTGCAGGTGGCACGGGAAGGAACCGGGGTGCAGACGTCCTGTCTTCATTCTCTGTGTTAGACGGAAAGTGAAAGAATAAGCCGGATGGGCCGGGGTGAGGTCAGGAGACAGTGGTGCAAGCCCGCGGGGTCCTGACTCTCACTGGGCAGTACCGATGCCCTTAACCTCCCAAAGAAGCGTCCCAGCGGGTTGCTGGGCCTCACAAGTGGTTCAGTAGCCCCCCAGGGGGATCCTGTCTGGTTGTCAAGTGGAAGGTCACCCAGGCTGTTGGGCACCCGCTGACATCAGGGTCACTACACGCAGCGCGACGGTCCCCCCACGTCCACAGGCACTCCAAAGTCCGGCAGAAGAGTGAGATGGACATCGTGGTGAGCGAGGACCTGAACGGGGCCGTGAAGTTCTCCAGCTCGCTGCCACACCCCAACAACCTCAACAGGTATGTCCCCGGCCTCTCCTCCTCCTCCACTGCGGCCTGTCCTTCCTTTCTAAAGACGGCGGTCGGGGCTAATGTCCCCGGCAGCTCTGACCCCCGTTCCTGCCGTCGTCCATCTCGGTCTTAGCACGCCGTCCCCACCCCACCCGTCTGGAGCCACCTCCTCGGTTCCCAGCACGCTTGTCGCCCTCTTCACCCGTGGTGGCTCTGCCTTGCAGGGTTTGGTCTGGCAGAGGGCTCACCTCCTGGTCAGCTGTAAACCTCGGAAGGGTAGGGAATTTACCCTTACACTCTTTGCCTGTCCTTCAGCCTGGCACTGTGTTATTCCCAACAAATAAACCTTTGCATTTTGAAGAGCATAGCAGTCTGGTCTCAGAGCCAGAATATGAACCGTCAGGTCATCTTACCATTTTGGGAGATGGTTCAGGAGACAGCAGCCGGCAGCCCCACGCCGAGGCGCACGGCTCAGTTTCCATGAGTTTTTGGAGGATGGGGAGGGGATCCCCTGTGGAGGAGCTGAGCTGGAACTTTCTGGAAGGATCTGGACTGATAGGCAGGGCAGGTTGATGAAGAGGAAGGCTCTTCAAGGGGAAAAGACTTAGGGGCAGCCAGGGAGAGGCAGCGGGTAGTGATGTTGGCCTCTGGAGGGCTTCTGCTGGGGGGCAGGGACGGGTGCTGGGGGCAACCAGCAGTGCGGCGTGGACCCCTCAGCCACTTTCCAGGAAGCGCCTGACAACATGGACTGAACCGGCGGTATGGGGCTAGGTTGTCGGACAGGGCTCCTGATGGGGGAGGGGGCTGCTCAGAGCCTGGAAAGCTGCCTGGGGGGGTCTCACATGGTCCTCTGCCCAGAGGCCCCCGATGGGAAGGTGTCTGTGCAGATCCGCTGGGGGTGAGGGGGTGTGGGGGTCGAGCCCCCGAGCAATTCATCCTGTTGGGGAAGGCTCACCCTTCCTCAGCGTGGTTAAGCCTCAGGGATCACTCTGGCTCCGACATGTGATTGTCACATGGAGCAGGAGAAGTGTGTGTGCTTTTCGGTACCCACGTGCGCCGGGAAGCTGGCACTGGGCCTCGCGCACACACATGGGACGGGAAGCTGGTGCTGGGCCTTGCGCACGTGTGTGGGTGCACACACACAAGGCGGACGGGAAGCTGGCGCTGGGCCTCGTGCACACACATGGGACGGGAAGCTGGTGCTGGGCCTTGGGCATGTGTGTGGGTGCACACACAAGGCGGGTGGGAAGGTGGCACTGGGCCTCGCGCAGCACACATGTGGGATAGGAAGCTGGTGCTGGGCCTCGCACACACACATGCATGCACACACACATGCACACACACGCGTTGGGTGGGAAGCTGGCGCTGGGCCTCACACACACACATGCATGCACACGCGTTGGGTGGGAAGCTGGCGCTCGCGCACACACATGCACGCACGCACACATGCACGTGCACATGTTGGGTGGGAAGCTGGCGCTGGGCCTCGCGCACACACATGCACGCACACACATGCACGCTCATACGTTGGGTGGGAAGCTGGCGCTGGGCCTCGCGCACACACATGCACGCACACACGCATGCACACACGTTGGGTGGGAAGCTGGCGCTGAGCCTCACGCACACATGGGACGGGAAGCTGGTGCTGGGTCTCGGGCACACACATGCATGCACACACGTTACGCGGGAAGCTGGTGCTGGGCCTCACGCACACATGGGACGGGAAGCTGGTGCTAGGCCTTGGGCACGTGCGTGGGTGCACACACACAAGTCAGGTGGGAAGCTGGCGCTGGGCCTTGCGCAGCACACACGTGGGATGGGAAGCTGGCGCTGGGCCTTGTGCACATGCGCACACACACATGCACGCACCCCCCCCCCACGCCCCCTCAGCGTCCTGGCCCAGCGGCTGGAGAAGTGGCTGCAGCTGATGCTGATGTGGCACCCGCGCCAGAGGGGCACCGACCCTGTCTACGGGCCCAACGGCTGCTTCAAGGCCCTGGACGACATCTTGAACTTGAAGGTGAGCCTGCGCCCAGTCTGCCCCAGGCCGTGGGCCCCCTGACCCCTGTGAGGGTGTGACGGGACCCTTGCTGACTGATGGGTCATGAGGCCATCTCCGGGGATGCACAGGAGGGGAAAGACTCCGGCGTGTGGACCCCGGGCGGGGCCTCTGAGAAGCTGGGCCAGCAGGCAGGTGTCCCTGTCGAGCCGTGCCTCCTGTGACCCTCCCGTGACCCCCCGGGTTTTTGCAGCTGCTTCATGTCCTGAACATGGTCACGGGCACCCTGCACACCTACCCCGTGACCGAGGACGAGAGCCTGCAGAGCCTGAAGGCCCGCATCCGCCAGGACACAGGCATCCTCGAGGAGGACCAGGAGCTGCTGCAGGAGGCGGGGCTGGCCCTGATCCCCGACAAGCCCGCTGCCCAGTGCCTCTCGGACGGCAAGGTGAGCTTGGCCTCCTGCAGGCGCCAGGCGGCCTGACCGCCACGCCACCGGGCAGGCGCCTGCCCGTTCTGAGGTGGGAACGCGAGATCCCGCAGGCTTGGTAGGAGACATGGATCACCGTGCACTTTAGCTGTACCTTCCAGACCCCTGGGAGTGCCTTTTGCCCTTGCTGCCAAAGGGACGCTTCATTCTTCCACGTCCACCGAAGCTGTTTCTTACCCCCTGTCATGTGCAGTACCGTGCTGAGCACCGCACAAAATGAGCTGCAAGTTTGACACAGGGGAAGAGGCATTGGACGGTAAAGGAGATGGCAGGCCTCTGAGACACAGTAAAGACAGGATAGAGCAGAATGTACTGCTGTAGGTGAGGTGTGCGTCAGGTAATAGGTGTAAAGGGAACAGCCGAGGGCAGGAGAGGCCAGAGGCGCTGGGAGGGGCCTGGGGGGCACCTGGCGCGTCCTGGCCGAGCATGCTCTGTAGTCTCCCGTTTCTTGGGGGACGGTGGGGTGGGGGCCTCGAGACCTCATTTTGCCTCTGGTCCCTTTGCAGCTGAACGAGGGCCGCACGCTGGACATGGACCTTGTTTTCCTCTTTGACAACAGCAGGATCACCTATGAAAGCCAGGTCTCCCCACAGCCCCAGCCTGAAAGCGTCAGCTGCATCCGTAAGCACGGCCTATTCTTTTAAAAATATGATCCCTTATAGCTCTTGGGACAAAGCTAGGGGGAGAGCCCTGGCCCAGGTGAGGGGTCCCCCCGAAGCAGGCGAGTCCACCCGGTCCTCAGACAGCCGTCTTCAGTCGCACAGGCGAGAAGCAGCCCGCCAGAGGCAGGACAGGGTGTCTTCAGTTAATTTCAGCCTCATCTAGACAGGGCAGAGAAGATGGCCCACAGGCTGTTGACCTTGAATCGCAAACCCATTTTATTTATGTGTGAAATTGTCTTTGTTCGTTAGTAATTAATACATGCACAAGATACCAAAGGTACAACAGAACAACACGGTGGAGAGTAAGCTCCTCCGTGTCCCCAGTTTCCCAGGGAAAACTGCCCCCAAGCTCCTGAGTCTTCCTTCCAAGGTGTGCTGTGCATCTGTAAGTTTGGACATGTGTGTACCCCGGGGCACAAAAGCGAGCAACAGGGAGCAGGCTCAGCACCCAAGGCGGTTGTGTAATAGCCGAGCCGTTACATAACCGAGCGCTGTGGCTGAGCCAGCGGGCCCCAGGGGTGGGATGCTGGCGTCCACCGCAGGCACTGCGCCCTGACCGTCGCCTGTGTTTCCGTTCAGTGCAAGAGCCCAAGAGGAACCTCCCGTTCTTCCAGCTGCGGAAGGTGTGGGGCCAAGTCTGGCACAGCATCCAGGCCCTGAAGGAAGACTGCAGCCGCCTGCAGCAGGGCCAGCGGGCAGCCATGTAGGTGCCCAGCTGCAGGGCACCGCGTGCCCACAGGGCCCGGTGGCCCGGCCACTGGGCGGGGGCCCAGGGTCAGCCGCTGTCGGGAGGGGCAGGAGGGAAGACGCTGCTTTGGAAGGGCGGGAAGCCGTTGGTGGGCAGGATGGAGGGAGGGCCTGTTAGACCCAACAGGCATGTATGGTCAGTGCGCGGACCAGGGTTATGGACAGGGTGGGGGGCGGCCGGCCAGAGGGCGGGCCCAGCTCCACTGTGGGGTGGCCACCCTGCCGGGCCAGGCCGACTCTTTCCCCAGCTTGTGGCTGGTCTGGGTTCCTTTGCGTGGCACTTCACCTAATTCTAGTTTCGGAGCAGAGCCTCACCATCGCCACGGGCCAGGAAATTGTCATGATGGTTATAAGTGGCTGCGCTTGTTATGATTATACTAATTATAGCAGGGGCCTGCCACGGTGTTGGAGGCCACTTTTATTATGGTCCGGGAAATGGTACCTGGATCCCAAACACGCCCGTGGTGTGTCTCTCGGGGGCCCCTGCAGGATGAATCTGCTGCGGAACAACAGCTGTCTGTCCAAGATGAAGAACTCCATGGCCTCCATGTCTCAGCAGCTCAAGGCCAAGCTGGACTTCTTTAAGACCAGCATCCAGATTGACCTGGAGAAGTACAGGGAGCAGACGGAGTTTGGGATCAGTGAGTGTGTCTTTTGCGATCAATCTGGAGAGAACATTAAACTCTTCTTTCTCTAGTGTTGTTTTTTTTTTCNCAATAATATCTAGATTATTCTTTCTAGAACAAGGCAAGGAGGGGGAAAACGGAGGCAGGAAGGGTGAAGAGAAGAAAAGGAAGGCTATGTGAGCAGCGATTATAACTCTTACCAGTACCCGTTATCTAACAGCTACAGCCTGACCTCTCTGCCCCTCGGCCACCCCTGACATGGTCCTCTCTGTGGTCAGGGAGCTGGTGGCCCTCATGACCGGGAATCTCCCAGGAGGGCCTGCAAGCCCAGCATGTGTATCCCCAAGCCTGTTCTGAGTATCGGTGGGAATGGAGTTCTCGGTGGTTGTAACACCCCAACAGTGCCTGGGGGCTGCCAGGGCCATTGTCAGAGGCTCAGCTCAGGCAGAAGCCCTGGGTGTTCTTGTTAGTCTGGAGATTCAGATGAGTGTCTCTGATGGGTGTTTATGGAATTGGAGTCCATAAATCTTTTATAAGAAGAGAATTTTCCCCTTTGTAATTGGAGATAGCCCTATTAAAGTATACTAATGACTGGGATTTTCGATGTCCATTAGTAATTTTTCAAGTTACCTGAGCAGGAAAAAAAAGTAGTGATTAAGAAGCTAAAGCTCAGCATCATCAGGTATACGCTGGGCATTTGCTTTGACGGGCATAATTCAGTTCTCTTTATTTTTGGTTAAACTCCCGTGGCACTGTAACCAGACACCTCCAGGCTAGGGAACAGACTGAGCAAGGAGAAAACAAGGTTGCTGGGCTCGTATACAGGGTCGGATTGCTGGTTCAGAAAACCACTCGGATCTGATGCAGAAGAATCCACTTTCCTCTGGTTTACTCTTGCCACATCCTCATTCTCTTTGGGTCCTAGTATCTCTTTCTATTTTTAAATTCAGATTCACAAAATGGCAGGTCCTAGGGCCACGTGAGATGGCAAAGCACCCGCCTTGTATTCTACCACTATTCTGCTTTCCTCAAGAGTGAGGTAACAGACAAAAATAATGGTTTTTATAATACTCCATTGGGAAGAGCTGTATTTTTCTTTTTTCTTTTTTTTTTTTAAGAGCTGTATTTTTCTAATGACTTTCCCACAGCTCAAAATATTTTAAAACTATTTTTTAAAAATAATTTCAGGCCACTTGATTACGTGCAAAGAACAAAAAGTCTCCATGTCGATAAATTTATGATAGCATATTTGTGAAAGTACCAAGCAAAATCCTTAGTGTGGAAGTGGTGCATAAAGAATCCAGTGGGATGAGGGGGGACTTCCCCAGCCATTCGGTGGTTAAGACTCTGTGCTTCCACTGCAGGGGGTGAGGGTTCAATTCCTGGTCGAGGAACTAAGATCCTGCATGTCATGTGGCCCAGCCAAATAAATAAATCCAGTGGAAATTTCTGCTACGGGTCAAAGTGCAATTTCTTTGTCACAGTCTGTCCATATCTCACCAGCCCATGACTTTTGCTCTCCGTGACCCTCTTCAATGAAAACTGGGGTCTGTTTCCAGTGGACCTACCAGCATCCCAGGGATTACTCAGTGTATCTCCCTCCCTTATTGTACAATTCAGAGGCTGCTGTTTCCCACCATGTCTGTNCCCCCTTATAGAAAAGCAGCATCTGTGATAGCAAAGTACCCACACAAAATAAAGAGCGGAGCGGAAGCTAAGAAACTGGTAAGTTTAGTGAGCAAGTTGATCGAAGAGTTCACACATGTACCAGTTTGATGGTTTCCCACAAAACGAAATTTGCCTCTGAAACTGCCTTTGACCCAAACAGGCAAATTTCAGTGCTTTCTTGGAATAATATTAATGCTATCTCAAACATACTTTTTCACACTCTGAGTGTGTTTATTGGAGCAGGGGGTGGGTTAAAAAGTTTTTTTAATATATGTAAGTACAGTTTACTTTGCCATGTATGCGTGTGTTTATTTTCACATTGATTTTCAGCTTGAGAGTTGGTCCTTAAGAAGAGTGTGGTGACAGATTGTACTAGCACATCTGCTCGTTCGCTATTCCTTCTCATGCCCACGTATAGGGATTTCTGTGAGTTAGAGTTACTGTTCCCAAGGAGATCTTACTTACTAACAGTAAGTTCATGATTAAGCCCCTTTGCATAGTATGACATTTAGCCCTGTTCTCTGTAATTTCCATGAAATCCTGTAAGCTGGTAGCGTCACAGTTTCTAGAGGTTTACCTGCGTCTCTTGGTAATTTGCATTAACATCGCTAACAATATCTTAGGGAAGTCTTCGTATTGATAAAAGATTGTAAGTTCCTCGAGATTAAGAACCATATCTTATGCATTTGTTGTTAAAAATGCCAAACTGAAAAAAAAAAAAAAGCCAAACTGACGTGACTTTTTGAGAAGTCGAGGAGGTTCTGATAGTTGCTACCTTCTTTTATTCTTTACCTACCTGTGTAGGTCTCACAAAAGCCCTCTAGAATTTAGGTATTAGTATGTGACTGTGCTTAATTTTCTCATGAGAGCCTGTAGAGTGTCACCTATAACTGCTCTTCTATTTTCATTTTTCAGAGTTATAACATTAGCATCAATCTTATACATCTTATGCCTGAGTGACAGACCCACATTAATTATGTGTCACATGTTCACCTTTTGTTTATTACTCACAAGTTATGCTCGGGGTTTTTAAATCCTTTGTGCCACTAACAGTTCTCCACTTCAGTAAATCCGCCCCACAGAGACTAGCCTAACACATTTTAAATACCTTGGACTTTAATTCCGAGTTTCTCTCTTGGTGAACTGAACCAGTTTTACCACTGTGCTTCCCTTTTATGACCTTGAATTTCTTTCTTTAGGGTAATTGCAGATAGCCTGCTCATTTGTTGGAGGCAAACTTTTGACAAGTTCTGATGCATCTCATCCCAAATCTGAGCTCATGGTATATCTCTAGCAAAAATGTAGAAATATCCAAAATTCCTTTTGCATAAGACTGGATTTTCAGTGTTAATTTAAAAAGCACAGACCTACTCTCTGACGCATGTGAGTGCTTCTCACTAATCTAGAAACTTGAAATTTCCAGAATGAGAGTTTTGCCTTTTATTCCTTAATGTTAGGTTTAAAAAGTAGCTTAGGCCAAAATTGCTTCAGATCTGTGTGTATCTTTTGCTTTAGGAGATGAGAAACACAAGCAGATTCCCCTTTTTGTTCTACTTCTTTTATTCACTCCTACCTATATTTGCTATTTTCAGAGCTTGACTATGCATTCATTGGTCTTTGGACACTTAAACATTAAATCAATTAAGAATATAGAAGGGTGAATTTCAGGCTAAGAGACAGTAAGAAATAACTGGCACATGTTATATTTGTTGAGCACTTAACTAAAAAGGACCAATAAACATGAAGAAAAGTTCAACTTCACTAGTACATCAAAGTTGCAAATTCAATTATATAGTGCCCGCCAAATTAGCGAATACACAGTGTTGACAACAGTGTGTGGAGAAAGACACTTGTTTCTTGCTGATCGAAGTGTTGGTTATTTATGGCTTTTCTGAAGGATAATGAGGCAGAATGTTGGCAAAATGTGTGTGTGTCTTGTCCCAGCAGTTCCACTTTGAGCAGTTCATCCTGAGGAAACCCGTAGAGAGAGATTTATACAAGGATTCACTGGCTCATGAATTTTGAGCATCTGTATGCTAGGTATTCATCCGGGTGCTAGAGATAAAGCAGTGAGAAGGCAAAACCTCTGCTGTCTTAGAGCTTCTGTTCTAGAGCAGTGCTGTGCAGCATCTGTTCACTGAACGGGAGTCACATTTAACTGGTGAGCTCTCACTGCTGTGGAGTCGGTAAGTCGTGTCCAACTCTTTGTGACCGCATAGACTGTAGCCCACCAGGCTCCTTTCTCCATGGACTTTTCCAGCCGAGAATGCTGGAGTAGGTTGCTGTTTCCTTCTCTAGGGGATCTTCCCTACCCAGGAATTGACCTTGCGACTCCTGCATTGGCAGGCAGATTCTTTACCACTGTGCCACGAGGGAAGCCCAATTAGCTCTTAAAATGTGGCTGATGTGACTGAGGAATTCATAATTTTGATTAATGTAAACTTATGTAGTCACATGGAGCTGGTCACTGTCACATTGGCCTGTACAGTTTACAGCATTGGTTCTCGAAGTGTGGTACCCAGACCAGCAGCCTCTGCATTGCCTGGGAACTCGTTAGAAATGCAGTCTGTTGCCTCAGTCTGCTGTGTTTTAATACGTTTGCCAGGTGGTACTAGGGTATGCAGAAGTTTGAGAAAGCTTCCTCTGTTCCAGAGGAAGTCCACAACAGCATTGTTATAATATCAGAAATTGGAACCATCCAAATGTTCTCCTATAGGGCATTTTTAAGTAAATTATGATATGTTCATACCGTGAAACACTATGAAGTCATTAAAGTGGTTGTAGTTATATTTATTTTATTGGTACATGAATTTGTTCATGATGTAGTTTTAAGTCAAAGCACTTTACAAAGCAGTGTGATTCTATTTTTGTAAGAAAAAAATAGGTATATATACACACATATATATACACTTGTATATATGCATACACAGGTAACTTTGCATGTCTCTGTATGTGTATGTATGTATATATACTGACTGCAAAAAAGTCAGTATATAGCAGATGTTAAGTGGCAAACTTATAGCTTATTTTAATTTTCAGAGTGATGAAATTAACAAATGATGCTAATATTTTTCTTTATTCAGCTCTGTAGTTTCTAATTTTTCTACAACAAAAGTTAATTTTTTAAAAAGCAAGAGTCATTTAAAATTGTCTTAGGGCTTTTCATTTGGCAGTCATTTAAGCATTTTGTCTTTGGGAGAATATGTATATATTTTTTACTGGTGCTCAGTTACCTGTGTCCTTTGGAAAATAATCATGTAATGGTCATTGGTTTTTCATTTCTCATTTTTTACTTTATCTCCTAGTGATTTGGTAGCATTATATTTATGTGACTTTTGTATTTTTTATTTTCTATGTAGCCTGGAGTAGGAACAAAAATTGCTGAAAAAATTGATGAGTTTTTAGCTACTGGAAAATTGCGTAAACTGGAAAAGGTAAAATTTTTACTTGTTTATTTGATAATTAGGACAGCTATCATGTAGCACCATTGCAGAGTAGGTGATATCATCCCCCTCCATGAGACTCAGTAGGTTAAGGAACGAGCAGTTTATGGCTCTCTAGGTGTCCTGTATTTTAAATGTTAAATATCACTCCTCTAAAATGTTCACGTATTTATGTGACATTTAAGAGACTGTTAGCCTCTGTAATAGGGTTATTTCTTTATTTTCATTACCAGTTAGAAGGGAGATATAAATTTAAATTAAGTGATTGTTATCTTTTAGAGTTTTTATCCTTAAATCCTCCCAAGCATTTTTTATGGTTTTATTTTATTCTGGTGTTAGTAATTGTATCACTTCTGGACTTGTATGAATAAGCCTTTAAAAATATTGGATGAATGAGAAATGAGCCATCTTCATCTGCTTTCTAACTCACTTGTAACCACTGAGGTTATACATGAATACTTCTGCATGGGTTATCCAGGCAAATGTAATGGCTCTTAATAAGTCTTTTAGCAGACTGGTGTATTTCTAGTAAGATCGTTTGAGTCTTCAAAGCATTGCTAGATTTTTTTTTTTTTCCCTTAAAGATTCGGCAGGATGATACAAGTTCATCCATCAATTTCCTGACTCGAGTTAGTGGCATCGGGTAAGAATTCTTTTTTAAGCAGATAGGATTGGTTTAATTTTTTGTGTGTCAGCCGAACTAAAGAAGTCGCTGTTTCCCTTTAAAACCTGTGTCTTTCCACCTCTTGCCTCTGCCCACGTACTTCGCTCTTCCGTAGTTTATATGTTGGAAGCTGGTTCTTCAGTTGCTGCCTCAACTCTAAGAGTGCCACTCAAGGCATCTGTCAGCTCCCTGATGAATCCAGTTTCTGGCTGAGTCCCCAGCCAGAAATACTCTTCCTTCCTCTGAGCTCTGTTAGCACTTGTTCTGTGGGCATATTATCACTCCCTCCAAATTGTGTCTCTTCTGCCTCTCTGGTCATATTTATCTTAAACATTTAAAATGCCTCTTTTTTCCCTATAGCACGGTGCATATGAGTTTGGAACAAGTAGTCAAGTATTTCTTAATGGAGGCACCTTTATCTTAAATTTGATACTCAATAGAGTAAAGATTAACACAAAATATTAGGACTACAGCACTTTACTTAACTATTGTCTTGATAGATTGAGGCATAGGTATATGATGATTGTTTCTTAATGGCAACATTTTCAATAAAAGTTATTTTAAAATATTTTAAATTCTTAAACCTAGTATATAGAAAAGGAGCATAACTCTTTGGGGCCCCAAAACAATTATCAGTATAAAATGTTAGCATTTGTTTTACAGGGTGTCTATACATCGTTCTTTTTCCAGGCAAGAAAGCTGAATACAGAAACTGAGATGGCTGTGGCAAGGTCAGAATCAGGGCCCAGGCCTCCGAGCTTTCAATTCAGATACATTATTCCTGTGCCGTGTTGCCTTTCCAATGTACCTCACAGTTTCTGTACCAAGGCTTTTTGTCATTAAAATCTCAGTTTATTTATCATCTGAGAGGCCTTCCCTCATCACCTAATCTAAAGAAGACCAGCCGCTCTGACCCTAACCCTGTTCTAATTCATCTACCTGGTATTTTCTTTGTTTATATATCTATTTATTGTCTCTCTCTACCCACTGGAGTGTCAATAGGTAAGAGCAGGGCCCTTAACTTGTCTTATTCCTGCAGTAGTTTCAGCACCTAGAGGAGTATCTGACCCATAATAAGCCCTTATTAAGTCTCATTTGCAAGAATGAATAGTTTTCAAGGGCCTGTATGTCTGGTTTACGAGTAAAGTACATAGGCATTATGACATCTAGCTGCTTGGACGTCTTTTTCATGTCTAAGTTCATGACTGTCTTCCTAGATGAAGGCTTCAAGGATTTGAAGATTACCAAAGTAACCTCTTTGGGCTTTTGGGTTTCCCCGGTAGCTCAGCTGGTAAAGAATCCGCCTGCAGTGCAGGAGACTCCAGTTCAATTTCTGGTTTGGGAAGATCCCCTGGAGAAGGGAACGGCTACTCACCCCAGTATTCTGACCTGGAGGATTCCACGGACTGTATAGTCCATGGGGTCGCCAAGAGGCGGACACGACTGAGCAACTTTCACAAAGTAACCACACAATAGTTTAGCAGCTCTTTTTTAGCTCACCAGTAACTTTTATGTTTGACAAGAGACAACATCACTGGTTATTTGTTATAAGGATCCTGAGTTTCACTTGATACTGAGATGGTGTTTTTCTTTCTTTGTAGTCCATCTGCCGCAAGGAAGTTTGTAGATGAAGGAATTAAGACATTAGAAGGTGAGTCTGAACAGTTGGTCACTAATTTCAGGTCAGATATGGTCCTGAAGGACCGGTGATACTCTAACAAACTGAAGCTTGGAAAAAAACCTTTCTCAGTTAGTAGACACGAATGATGTGCATGCTCAGTCCTCAGTCCTGTCTGACTCTGCAACCTCATGAACTGCAGCCTGCCAGGTTCCTCTGTCCATGGAATTTTCCAGGCAAGAATTCTGGAGTAGGAGATATGAATGATAAGGTTTTCTTTTTAACTATACCGTAAAGAATAGGTGTATAGTTTATATTCCCATTTTAACTGTGTTTTGTTCTGTAATTCAGAAGAAAATCGAGAAGAGCAAGGGGTGGCGTCTTGGTTTAAAGATGGTAACTTCACTTGCAGATTTTTAGATGATTTTAATTGCTTTTGTTTCTTTAATAAAATTTTAGACCATTGAAATCCTGTACATTCAGACTTTAAGCCAAGTCATGTATATTAAGAAAAATTCTGTTAAGGGGCTTGCAATTCCTATTGAAGGAATTTTTGCTTTCAAAGAAGTGATAAAAATAGAAGTCAAGAAATTGTAAGACATTTTCCTTAGCAATCTTTTAAACATAATCTGTCTCTTCATGCTTTCAAGGGTATGTATAGTATTGATTGTTACAGCCCATCTGCAGCATTTGGGGATTAATATTTGTGGGCTCAACTATTTATAAGCAACCCTAGTGATGAGGTGGACAGAGATTTTGGAGACTAACCTGGGATTGCATCCAGCTTCCACCAGTTTCTTAGAATAAATGACTGTGATGCTCCAGGTTCCCAGCTACAAAATAGTTTCATAGTATCTCATGTGATTTAATGCAATAATATCTATAAAAACTTAGCAAAGTGCTTGGTACCTAAAAATAACAACTGACTCTTAAAAGATATGACTAATTAGTCATACTGTTAAGTTGAGAGTTTGCGTGACTCTCATAGCTAAGAGTGAACTTGTTCTGTACCTGCGTCTCATGGAGGGTTAGTGCTTTTCTGCGTGTGGCATATATCATTTATCTGAATAAAATACTGGTTAAGGAGGCCAAGAGTTTGTTCCTCAGATGTATCCAGTTGCATCACTTTGGGAGTGTTAAGGATCTACAGTGATGGTTTTAGATCATTTCACTGTTCACAGATATGTAATGTAATGGCTGTTGGATCTCTCTGTATATGTATAGCAAACTCGATATTTCTGTTGCACTTTCGGTCATATACTTAATTTTTTGTGTGCACAAAACTGTGATAAATATTACACGCTCAGTGTGTGAGGAAGGTGCTTCTCTCTCTGTTATGTCTCCAGAGAGTCGGGAGCATCGGGTGGCGGTTCTGTTGTTCCATTGGTACGCTATGCCCGACTCTGGGACCTCGTGTGCTGTAGCTGCCTGGGCTCCTCCATCCATGGGATTCCCCAGGCAGGAGTACTGGAGTGGGTAACCATTCCAAGATCTCCGGCGGATCTTCCTGACTCAGGGGTTGAACCCCTGTTTCCTGCACTGGGGTCAGATTCTTTACCACTGAGCCCCCAGGAAAGCCCAGGAGCGACCATAGACATTGCTTCTGAATCATACTTATCCTCTCATTTCTCTAACAAGGCTCATGCCTGTGCTCGTACCCACGAAGGGACCATCCAGATGGATCTGAGTCACTTTCAATTTAAGACATGATGGTTTTTCTGATTTAAAAAATGATAATAATACCACTCCTTTCAACAGAATTTTTAGCACAGTGGCTGCACAAATCAGTACACAAAGAGTATTAATCCACTGAAAGAGTGAATGAACAAGTGAACAGTATGAATGAACTTCTGTGGCTGCTGTTAATTATAAATTAAGCAATGTAAGTCCTTAGAAGGGTGGTGGCCACCACTGGTGACTCGGCGGTAAAGAATCCACCTGCCAGTGCAGGAGACGTGGGTTCGATTCCTGGTCCAGGAGGATTCCCTGGAAGAAGAAATGGCAACCCACTCCAGTATTCTTGCCAGGAAAACCCTGGAAAAGAGTTGGACCCAACTTAGCGACTGGACAACAGTGGAAGGTCCTTACAAGGCTGCTTTTTGCTGTACTCAGTGAAAGTTTGTCTGATCTTGATATATTTTATGTACTGTTTCATATAACTGTAATTGAAATTTTGACTCAGTAAATAAAAATGATTATGAAATCAACGGTTAGGTTTTACTGCATTGACTTGAAGTCACCTTTATCAAGTCCTTAGTATCTGAAAGTTTTTTTCATTGTCTTTTCAGTCATTCCAGTGTTTCTCTAGGTAGTCCTTTGAAGAAAAGATCACTGAATTTAGTATTTTTCCCCCCAAATTGGAAAATGTTTTTTTCCCCAGAAATTAGCACCTTAACTTTATTTATCTTCTATACAGATCTCAGAAAAAATGAAGATAAATTGAACCATCATCAACGAATTGGGCTAAAGTAAGATAGCACATTTTCTTTTGACACTTGAAGTGTAAAAGTAAAAACATTTATAGCCATTCTTCTGTACTCCATAAGTCTTCAGACTTAAGCTAAATCATTCACAGGTGTGTGTGTGTGTGTATGTGTGTGTGTCTGTGTTTGACTTTGGCTGAGAACTTCCTCCTAAAATATACAGAATGGGGAGTGTCAATCAGGTGTTTTCTTTCTTGCATACATTGTTGCAAGCACTGCAGTCAGCCAGAGGTTAGGGTACAAACAGCTTCAGTGTAGCTCTCAATTTTAGTCTCCCTGAGAAGATGGGCCATGACTGTGAAACACTTTAATTGTTTAAAAAAGGAATAGGAAAAACACCCCAAACACCTAAATAACAGAATAGGAATAACTAGTGACATGTCATCTGTCAGCATGGGTAATTTCTTTGTCAAGTGTGAAGTACAGAACCCCCCTTTCTAACTATTTATATAGCATATAGTACATTAGCCGTATCTACCCTAAGCTTGTATCTGCTCTGATCTTGTATTGTCTTGTGGGCCATTCAGTCCTAATAACTTTCTGAACTTGCCCGATGATGCCTTAGCACAGTATGTGAAAATTTATCTTGACCTTCCAAAACTTCAAATCAGTGAGACATCAGGATGGTGTGGTTCCCACTCTCCTTGCACGTACAGTAAATGGACATCTTCTGAAGAACTTGCTTGTTGTGAGAATTGGTTTTGAACAGTTTATTTATCATTCTTGGATATTACTTAATACTGAGATAATGCTCAATGGTAAAGAATCTGCCTGCCAGTGCAGGAGATGTGGGTTTGATCCCTGGTCTGGAAAGATCTCCTGGAGAAGGAGTTGGTAACCCACTCAGTTGGATTGCCAACTCACTCAGTTATTTTTGCCTGGAAAATCCCATGGACAGACGAGCCTGGGGTCCATGGGGTTGCAAAGAGTCAGACACAACTTGACTGAACAACAACAATGTTTTAATAATGTTATTGAAATATCATTTCATATACCATATACTTTACCCATTTAAAGGTATACAAGTCAATGAGTTTTTGAAGTATATTCCCAGAGTTGTACAACCATCACTATAGTCAATTTTAGAGCATTTTTATTATCCCCAGAAAAGCCCAAGCCCATTAGTGGTCACTCCCCGTTTCTCCCTAGCTGCCCTTCCTTCCCCCAGCCCCTGGAACCACTGTTCTACTTTCTGTGTCTATAGATTTGGCTATTCTGGATATTTCATGTAAATGAAATAATGTGATATTTGGCCTTTTGTGACTGACTTTCACTTAGCATAATGTTGTCTCAGTTTATCCATATTGTAGGATCATATTTTAAAATATTTATACAAGTATTTTTCAGGATTTAAAAGCAGTAAATTGCAATCCCTGAATTTGCCGGTAGGGAGCAGTCTAACGTGAATCCGTACTAACTTAAATATATGTATTTACTCTTGAAATGTGAAGTTTATTTAAAAAGAATTTGAACGGAATATCTGCAATATCAGTAAGTGTGACACTTACGGGTTTTGATCCAAGTTAAGGAGTAAACCTTTCCTCACACTGCCTGCCCCTACCCCTCGTAATTTTACTCTTAATGAATTTTCATCTTGATTTTTTAAATATCTGCTTGTATAAAGATGCTCGATAAGGTAAACAATTTAATGTTAAGATTTAAATTTTACAAAAAATCTTTTGTCTACTTATTCTGTCTTTATAGATATTTTGAGGACTTTGAGAAAAGAATTCCTCGTGAAGAAATGTTACAAATGCAAGTAAGAGTGCCCTGAATTATATTCTTTAATTAGAATTGAGAATGTCACTTGGTGAAAAGCTATTTTTAGAATACTAACTTAATTTTTCTTCTATTAGGATATTGTACTAAGTGAAGTTAGAAAAGTGGATTCTGAATACATTGCTACAGTCTGTGGCAGTTTCAGAAGAGGTAACATACTTCCTAATCTTAGGTTATTTATGCCTTGATGTTAAAATTGGCTAATGCATGCAAAAAACATGGATTAAAAAGATGTAACTTGTGTTACTTCATAGGTTTGCTAAGACCTTGTAGTATTAACTAAGTTTATGAGTAAATTAGAGGAATACATGAGTAAATTCGGAGAAGGCAATGGCACCCCACTCCAGTACTCTTGCCTGGAAAATCCCACAGATGGAGGAGCCTGGTGGGCTGCAGTCCATGGGGTTGCTAAGTGTCAGACACAACTAAGCGACTTCACTTTCACTTTTCACTTTGACGCATTGGAGAAGGAAATGGAAACCCACTCCAGTGTTCTTGCCTGGAGAATCCCAGGGACAGGGGAGCCTGGTGGGCTGCTGTCTCTGGGGTCGAATAACAGCTGAAGCGACTTAGCAGCAGCAGCAGCAGCTTGAGTAAATTAGAGGAAGTTTATCCTGATTTTATGATTTCAGTTCAGTTCAGTTCAATCGCTCAGTCATGTCCGACTCTTTGCGACCCCATGAATCGTAGCACGCCAGGCCTCCCTGTTCATCACCATCTCCCGGAGTTCACTCAGACTCACGTCCATCGAGTCAGTGATGCCATCCAGCCATCTCATCTCGGTCGTCCCCTTCTCCTCCTGCCCCTAATCCCTCCCAGCATCAGAGTCTTTTCCAATGAGTCAACTCTTCGCATGAGGTGGCCAAAGTACTGGAGTTTCAGCTTCAGCATCATTCCTTCCAAAGAAATCCCAGGGTTGATCTCCTTTAGAATGGACTGGTTGGATCTC
>SJYV01024370.1:2902235-2930733 GCA_006410875.1 Neotragus pygmaeus | reverse complement strand
GTGTATTAAATACTAGTAGTTGTTGTCTGGCCAAATGCTAGTGAAGCTGTGGGTAGGTTTTTTGCTTCTTTTTTTACTTTAATTTTCAAAGTTTTCTATAATGAATTAAAGTTTAATGTCTCAGGAACACCAGTTTAAAACCAGAACAACCAGGTTCTTTACATCTTGATTTACTATGTGAATATGAACAAAGTAAGAGCCACTCAATCCAAAATTTTGGAAGGGTAACCTAAAATTTAAAATTGTTATTTTTTTATCAGTGTGTCTAACTCATTGTGACCCCATGGACTGCAGCACATCAGGCTTCCCTGTCCTTCACCATCTCCTGGAGCTTGCTCAAACTCACGTCCGTTGAATTCGGTGATGCCATCCAACTATCTCATCCTCTATCCCCTTCTCCTCCTGCCCTCGATATTTCCCAGCATCAGGATATTTTCTAATGAGTCCACTCTTCACCTCAGGTGGCCAAAGTATTGGAGCTTCAGCTTCAGCATCAGTCTTTCCAATGAATATTCAGGACTAATTTCCTTTAAGATTGACTGGTTTGATCTCCTTGCAGTCCAGGGGATTCTCAAGAGTCTTTTCAAACACCATGGTTCAAAAGCATCAATTCTTTGGTGCTCAGCCTTCTTTATGATCCAACCTAGTTTATCCCTATTATCTTACAAAGTTGAAAAGGAAAAACTTTATATAAACTTTGGAATAGATGTCTGACTAAATCCATGGCCACCTCTAGAGTTTTGGTTAGGAAGTGGTAATAGGCTGTCAGGAATTCTCTGAGAAGCTGCTCACGTAGTCTAGAATTCTTATCTGTGATACCGTCATGGTTAACAATATTTAAATGAATGCATTAGTAAGAATTGAAGTGAATTTTCTGATTAATACAGGGTCATATTATTGAGAGTCTTAGACATTTATTTAGTATTCATAGATGTATTTTAAAGCTATATTTTAAATATTGTTTTTATCATTACTGAGTAATTTCTTAGCTGCATTTTTAATAACTTATAACTAATTTTAAACAATGCATATCTAATGTCAGTTACTGTTGTTATCCGAGATTCTGTTGTTTACATCAATATACCTGAATACTTGGACAGAACGTTGACGTCTGTTAACTAATCCTGAATGTGAAACACAGTGAAATAGAAAGTTAGGCAGTAAGTTAGGGCTCCTCTATGTGTTGTCCCTCAGTGCAGTATTCGCCTCACTGATGCATTTACAAGGGGAACTCCATACATGATTTTTGCTGTTACAGGTGCAGAGTCCAGTGGTGACATGGATGTCCTTCTCACCCATCCAAGCTTTACCTCTGAGTCAGCCAAACAGGTACCTCTGAACTTATAGGCAAAGGTGATCAGTCTTAACACAGCAATGAATGTCATTTTCTAAGAGACAGTTGGATATTTTCAGAATGAGTTTTTGTTTTAATTTTTCTAAAAGTCAGTACTGACTGAATTCTGTGAAAGGCAAAAAGTAAGTTGTTGAAAGGAGTGCCATATTGTTTTTCCACAGAGAACTGTCAGAGCAGCCTGAGATTTGAAATAGATGAAATCTAGTAAGATACGTCCAGAATTACTCATTGCCTAGCATAGACACTTCAGAAATAGCCAGTAAAATATTCAGGCTTTAACACAGAAGTATTTTGCTATTAAAAATATTGTATTAAGAAACTCTACCTCTGTTAGAAGACCCATGCAGGCAGATGTGTTTTATTTTGGAATATATACCTTTTAAAGATAAGCAGGTAACTTTTTTTTATGAAACAGGTAAAGACAAATGATGTCTGTTTGGAGGTGTCATGGTATTCGTGAAAAGCAGTGGTTTCATTTGATAAGATGAATTTTCTGTTAGAAGAAAAAGTGGTCAGAGCATAGCAAATCTAGGCATTTATGCAGAGAGCATTGGAAAACTCATGTTAAAAATGCTTTCTTGTTCTAACAAGGTAATTGTTTTTTTTTTTTTTCTTATCGGTGATTATGATTCTACAGCCCAAACTGTTACATCGTGTTGTGGAGCAGTTACAAAAGGTCTGTTTTATTACAGATACTCTGTCGAAGGGTGAAACAAAGTTCATGGTGAGTACTGGCTTGAGTTAACACATTTGAAAAACAAGTGTGGTGACCAGTAGCTGTTCTAGGTGTGACCTCACTGTAGCTTAGTGTCCGTCAGTAAACAGGACATTCTGCACCTTAGATGGAATATATTCTTTAATCTGAGAATGTTTTAGTAAAGAGTTTGTTCAAAATTCCCCACTCGTAAATAATCTGTGCCGTTGGAATAGCTGGTGGTGGTGATTGTTCAGTCACCAAGTTGTGACTCTTTGCAGCCCTGTGGTCTGCAGCACACCAGGCTTCCCTCTCCTTCGATATCTCCCGTATTTTGCTCAAAATCATGTCCATTGAGTCACGGCTACCATCCAACCATCTCATCCTCTGTCACCCTCTTCTCCTCCTGCCTTCAATCTTTCCCAGCATCAGGGTGTTTTCCAGTGAGTCGGCTCTTCGCATCAGGTGGCCAAAGCATTGGAGCTTCAGCTTCAACACAAGTTCTTTCAAAGAGTATTCAGGGTTGATATCCTTTATGATTAACTGGTTGGATCTCCTTGCTGTCCAAGGGACTTTCAAGAGTCTTCTCCAGCACCACAGTTAGAAAGCATCAGTTCTTCAGTGCTCAGCCTTCTTTATGGTCCAATTCTCAAATCTGTATATGACTACTGGAAAAAACCATGACTTGAACTATACGGACCTTTGTCAGCAAAGTAATGTCTCAGCTTTTTAATATAGTGTCTAGGTTTGTCATAGCTTTTTCTTCCAAGGAGCAAGCATCTTTTAATTTCATGGCTGCAGCCACCATCCACAGCGATTTTGGAGCCCAAGAAAATAGTATCTGCCACTTTTTCCACTTTTTCCTCATCTATTTGCCAATGAAGTGATGGGACCAGATGCCATGATCTTAGTTTTTTGAATATTGATTCTTAAGCCAGCTTTTTCACTCTCTTCTTTCACCCTCATCAAGATAATGGAAGAGGTAATTAGGCATACTCTGCTCTTTTAAAAATATCCATAATGACTTTGACACATTATATTTTTTCCCCTAGAATAGCAAATATTCTTTGACTCAGAATGTATTAGTAAGTGAGATTAGAATTGTCTGAAGAGTATTATCTGTGACAGCATGAAAGAAAGAAGGCATCAGGATCAGTGGTGTCCAGGGAAAGGGCCATGCAGTATGAGATGGCAGGTGGGGAGCAGTGCCTGCAGAGCATCACTGAGAAACCCGCTGCTACCGACCGTCGAGGTCCCATGGTCTTCCTGGGGAATTAAGACTCAAGGACTCAAGACAGGTGGCCGGCGGATCAAAAACAGATTAATAAATGGTCCTGTGTAGAAACGGGAGGCAGGGAGAAATCTTAGGGCTGAGATAACAAACCACCTTCGTCTGCTGCACCCTTAAATACGGCCTGTGGACCCTGTCTTCTCCATGCTCCCTTTTTTGTGAGCTGTGCAACTGAAAGGAAAGAGCCTGTACTTCTGGAGCGTGGATTAGGCTAAAGTTAGCAAGAGTTTCAGTGTGTAGATTCGACAGTCTTAGCTGAAAGTCGAAGGTGGTTGAGACAGAAAATGGAAATGCCACGTCATTTAGCAAGTAGACCACGGTTGCCAGGGCCTGGGCAGGGTGGCAGGGAGGTCGGGGGGAATGCTCAGTGGGGTCCGGGTCAGCTGCAGAGGGTGCCGCAGTTCTGGAGACGGATGGTGGTGACGGCCACACCGTGTGAATGTGCTCTGCGCTGTTGAACTACATGCTGAACAATGGTCCATCTTGTGTGATTTAATCACATGTGCAGAAAATGTTGTTAAGTTTGTGTGATTTTAATGGGCTATGAGAGTATATTGTCTAAGTTGGCCACACTTTATCAATATTTTCAGAAGAACTTTGGGAAAGGTAAAAATAAAAATCCCAATCAGTTTTAGGGAATTAAATTTTTATTGATTCTCCTGAGTCTGTCAGGTTTTGAGCTTTTAACTCTGTGTCTAAAGGTGTATGCACCCAAGATATTAATAAAAACGGGGTTTGTATGTGCCCTGTGAACATTCTTTGGGATTTGGCTTGTCTTTAATTCCCTCAAAATGAATGTGTACAAATCTTATATTTAAAGAACATTCAGTCAGATAAAATTCTAAAAATAATATGTGCTGGACAAGTTTGGGGTTTTTTGTTTTGTTTTTAAGTAGTAAGAAAGTGTCCTGGTATGCCTGTGCATATTCGGGGAACTCTTGTGGCCTAAGTGGCTTCCTGCAATAGTCGTGTTTGTGAAAGGCAGTGAGCTGTCTCCTGGGGAACTGCACTAGCTGTTTTCAGAATTAGCCACCAGGAAGGTGTTTATTCAGTAAAAAAAGCAGAAGCTTTTTTTTACAGTCTGAACAGCATTCTGCTGTGCCCAAAGAGACCCAGAGGAAAGACCCGCAGAGGCTGTAGTAATCCAGCTAGTGAGAATACAAGGACAAATTACCACCCTGTGAAGGGAGGTGGGCAGCCAAGTACATGAATGCTGAGAGTTGCTGGCGGTAGTGGGATTCCTAGTCGCTTCTCAAAGAGAATCCTTTGCTCAGAAGGTCATGGGCAGCCAAACCCCAGGTCTGCTGCAGGGTTAGCCAGGTCAGCCTTTACAGAACCTGTGCCGTGTGAGAGGCAGGGCCACTCCCCCATCCTGGGGTATGGGCTGGAGCGGTGAGAATCTTGGCTCTGTCTTGCCTTCCCGTCTTCGTATATTACCTGGCAGCACATGTACAGATCTTGCTAGAAAGGGAATCCTCCCAAACCGATTCCCGGAAGAAAACAGGTTGAGAAGTAAGAAAGCAGGTTTTTTTTGGTTTGCTTTTAAAGTATAGAAGACTTTAATGACCGTAAGATCAAGAGACTAAGGCCTTTTTGTTGTGACAGAAGCGTCCATCTAGTGGGTTTGTGTATCAAGTTCAGGCAGCGGACATGTGCTTCACGTATTTACTGAAGCTTAGAAAAGGCTACGTGGGAGCCTGCTGTCTAGACATTTGTCGTTCGTATTTGTCAGGATGAGAGGCGCTCCCGGCCCACTTTGGACACGTTTTCTTTTGGAGGCAGTGAGAAGGGGTTTGTATTTGGTGGCCTAGGTGGGGGTGGGTGAGAGCGTGCTTCCTGGCATTGAGTAGATCTGGGTGCAGAGGTCGTAAGGTCTGAGCGCCGTTGCCAGTGCTTTGCACAATGTTGGCAAATTGCTTTACTCCTGTGAGGCTTTAATTTTCTTATCTATAAAATGACATCCTTGCCCTCTGTCAAAGGACTCTGCACACAAGTGATATTTAGGCCATATATGTAGAAACTTTGAAGCGTCTGTACCAATATCTTTGGAAGATACTGAATCTTTGAAGAGTTGTGCAGACAGTTATACTAGGATAACATATAATAATAATATAAAAATAGTGTGTTTCTGTTTGGAAATAGATCAGTGAGAGAAAGGGAGTAGTCTAGAAGGTATAACATTGGGGAACAGAAGAAGGGATGGACAGAGGGTGGTGCTGTGAAAAATCACAGTGGGGAGGAGGGGTATCGGTCAGACGAGAGGCTGTCTTCAGTCAGTTCACCAAACACGGTGTTTAGCATCACAGCGTTCCAGGCTCTGCCTTGGGAGCATGGGATAGATCAGTGAATTTGAGTGCTACTTTTATTTGACGGGCGTGGAAGGGACTGCTTCTCCACAGTGAGTATATTAAGTAGGTGAGTTGCATGGTAGGTTAAGATAATAAGTGTGTGCTCAGTCACTTCAGTCGTGTCAGACTCTGCAACCCCATGGACTGTAGCACACCAGGCCGCTGTCTCCATGGGATTCTTCAGGCAAGAATACTGGAGTGGGTTGCCCTGTCCTCCTCCAGGGGATCTTCCTGACCCAGGAGTCAAACCCTGCTGCTGCTGCTAAGTCGCTTCAGTCGTGTCCGACTCTGTGCGACCCCACAGACGGCAGCCCACTGGGCTCCATCATCCCTGGGATTCTCCAGGCAAGAACACTGGAGTGGGTTGCCATTTCCTTCTCCAATGCATGAAAGTGAAAAGTGAAAGTGAAGTCTCTCAGTCGTGTCTGACTCAGCGACCCCATGGACTGCAGCCTACCAGGCTCCTCCATCCATGGGAGTTTGCAGGCAAGAGTACTGGAGTGGGATGCCATTGCCTTTTCCATCCTGCATTGGCAGGCAGATTCTTTACTACTAGTACCATCTAGGGAGTTCAGGAGAAGGTATTAAATAAGATGACCTTACTGAGATGACACCCAGGGAGAGGCTTGAGGTGAGGGAGTTAGCCCAGCAGATCTCTGGGGGGAGGGGTGGCAGGCAGGAGTCAGGGCAGTAACTCTGGCCACAGAACATTAGTGAAGATCACCAAAGAAGTTTTAAGATCTCTGGGTTTCTGAAACGAAATTGGCTGCAAAAGGAATTCAGCTTATGAAGTAGAATAAACTCCACTCTATATCAATCCAGTTGATTTCAGAATATCTTGTTGCTATAATCACTGACTAAATAGTTTGAAAGATACAACCTTCTCTGTGTTTTTAAAGTTATCTTTAAAACATGAATTCCTTTAAATTAATAGCAATGAAACCTTAGGAAAGTCAGGGTTATTCCAGATCTTCTTGTGGACTCATGGTCTTTAGTTAATTCAACTATTCGTCCTGTGAATATAATAACATTTGGAAGAAAAACCAATTTCCTCTGCATTTAGATAACTTTTTATATAGATGTTGGGCTTCCCTGGTGGCTCAGAGGCTAAAGTGTCTGCCTGGAATGCAGGAGAGCAGGGTTCGATCCCTGGGTCGGGAAGATCCCCTGGAGAAGGAAATGGCAACCCACTCCAGTGCTCCTGCCTGGAGAATCCCATGGAGGGAGGAGCCTGGTAGGCTACAGTCCATGGGGATGCAGAGAGTCAGACACGACTGAGCGGTTTCACTTTGACCACTCATATTTTAGCATTTTTTGTGCAGGTTTGGCCTCAGAAGATGATTTTCTGTGATCACAGTGAGGATTTCAGGGGACAGTAGGAGAAACCTAGGCCACACTAGAGGAATGGAAGAGGCGTTATTTCAGACAGTCAGCATGAAGCTACCTCATTGAAATGCCAAACAAAACTAATCCGCTCACTCTAATAAAGACTTTACAGTGATACAGAGAAATTGTTTAACACCAGCACTTCAGGAAAAGTGCAGGAAATATAATTTAGCCTTGAGGAAAGGAACAAAGCCATTAGATGAAATCCTGGTACTGATGTGACAGACAACAAGATCATTGCCCATGGCACTCAGACCTGCATATCAGCAAGATAACACCTCATGGTAATTCCATCTGAGTTGTAAGTGTTAGTGCCTGAGAAGGTAGGTTTCATATCTGAAGATAAAAAGGATCCATTAATCTCTCAGCCAGAGGAGTTGTCAAAGAAAATAACCATTTTAGATTTTGATTTTTATGTGTTGCTCTATTCAGTCAACAAAAACAAGACCAGGAGCTGACTGTGGCTCAGATCATGAACTCCTTACTACCAAATTCAGANCTCAAATTCATCTTAATAATGGATGTAAATCTGACAAATGCTTCTTCTATACATGTCTGTTCTTGTAAATTGTTTTCAGATTTAAAAAAATGATCAGTCTATTTCTTCTTTCAGTTACATTTTTCAAAAATCATTAATATGCAATATAATGGACTGGTAAAGGTATGGGCTCTGAAGCCAGGCTATCAGAGGTTGAAATTTATAGCTATCAGATCTTTTAACCTGAATCTTCGCATCCTCATCTGTAAAATGGGAAAGAGAAATACTTGGAATCTCACAGACTTCCTGTGCTAATTTAAAGTGATGCTTTGGGGACTTCTCTGGTGGCCCACTGGTTAAGAATCCACCTGCTAATACAGGAGACATGGGTTCAACCCTGGTCCAGGAAGGTTCTGCATGCTTCAGGCATCTAAGCCAGGGTGCCACAACTCCTGAGCCTGCACTCTAGAGCCTACAAGCCACAACAACCAAAGCCCATATGGTGCGGACTATAGGCTTTAGGAAGTGTGCTAGCATCAGCTAGCATTTATAACTCATTTCAGAGTATCTACATTCACATATTTTCTAAAGCAAAAGACAGGAATATTTAAGGGCTACACAGGGACCCTGGTGGTCCAGTGGTAAAGAATCTGCCTTCCAGTGCAGGGAACTTGAGTTTGATTCCTGGTCAGGGAACTAAAATCCCACATGCCTCAGGGCAACTAAGCCTGTGCATCACAGCTAGGGAAGCCTACAAGATGTAACAAAGAGCCTGCACATTGCAATGAAGACCTAACAGGAAAAAAAAATAACGCTACACATAGCAGAATACCTTGCCTGTAGTAAAAAAGACTAATAAGAATACTAATTCATAATTATCTACCTGGCTGCCATATAGAGTGGGAGAAACTACATAGGCTTTGGAGTTTTAGAAACCTGAGTTTAAATCTCTAATTGCTTCTCTTTAGCTATGTGTTCTCTGGCAACTACTTAAGATCTTTCTGGTTCCATCTCCTCATCTGGAAAACAGGAATAATATCACCTTCCCTATACTGAGATGACAAACTGTACATACAATGCCTGTCCCACTGCAGGCAATCAGGAAATAGAAACCATGATCATTCTCATTCTACCAGCCTACTGAGCAGAAAAGCTTATCCAGTAACAACCATACCAAATTTTAATAATAATAATATATCAGATAGTCTCAGATATAGCCCATAGCGACTGCAAGTGTTTATTAAAAGATTTTAGTAACTGACTTTGTAAACACTGTAATTGTTTTGTTTTGCTTGGGCCAATTATTTAAGTGCACTCATCACAAGGGTACAGCTTGATCTACTTTTACAGAATGCATACATACACATCCATATACCCAACACCCAGGATCTTCATCCTATAGAACACATTCAGGATCTTCAGGACCTTTCCACTCATCCCCAGGGGTAACCACTACTCTGACTTCTGTCTCCACAGTTCAGTTTAGCCTATTCTTGAAACACATAAATGTAATGGTACAATCTGTGCACTTTTTTTGTAGTAAACAGTATGCACCCTTTTGAAAAACATATTCAAATTCCCAGCATGTTTCTAATGAGGTATATTCCTCGGCTCTTCCCTTTCTTATTTTTACTTTTTTACTTGTAATTGGAAACCCCTTGTCTTGGTTTCATATTCACTTGCTGTTTGCTTTCAGATCAATTTTCTGGACATGCTTTGAAATTAATGAAATGCATCCAACCATCTTTCAGGAACTAAATGATAACTACTTGTGTTGTTCTATTGAAAGGAACAACATGGGTGTGGGCATTCAAGTACATCCTCTAGAAAAAGAACACACAAGTGGCTGGTGGATGCTATTATATAACCAACAGGCATATTCTGTTACACAAGGTTTAAAGAATAAATGTTTTCTTTTGGGAAAATAAAAGCAAAAATCCAGTTGTGTAGAGTTTGGGGAAAAGGATACACAATATGAAGAAGATATAACTCCAGGAGATGGCTGAAAGGAGATGACTTAAGAGATGCAAAAGAAGCAAGAAATTATGGCAAAGCCTTCTAAAGATAAAATAGGATGTTATGCCCAAGAAAAACATAAAAGGCTACTTTTGCGAAACCAAGGTTGAGAACATATTATGAAAGATGCAAAGAATAGTGAATATGGAACTACTCTCTTGTCTCTACATTTAACACAAAGAATGAAGGAAGTAGGAGCTCGGCAATATAAATATTAATGAGTCTCTGGGAGTATCAAGAAACAGAATTAATAAGAAGCAGGTAAAAGAATACTTATGCAATTTAAATATTTATAAATCAGCAGAGCTGGATGAGATTCATTTGAACACATTCAACAAACTGGCTAAGGCAGGACATACCTCCAGGACTAGTGTTTGTCATGGAGACTTATGTACCGGGGAAATTTAAGCAGGCTGATTTAATGCTGAAGATAAAGCAACCAACAGCAGATCCGGGAAAAGGTGGGCTAGTTAACGTATCCAAACTACCAGTCAAAACCTTAAATGAAACCATAAATCAGTCCATGAGCACCTTGAGGAAAATAACATAGTAAGTAATAGCCAGAGAGGTTCATAAAAAATAAAGCCTGCCAAAGCAACTTAATCCAGTTTTGGATATGCTAAGAAATTTGGGGGAAGGTAATGGATGTTACAGATGTCGTTTAGGGAGGCCCTGCAGATACCACCAGATCATTCATTTTGGACCCATATCGTTGATGCCATTGCTGTTGTTCTCACACTTCTCAGCAGTGAAAGGCAGTTTTACTTGCACATTTAATATGTGGGGATAGGACTGTCATTTATTCCCTGTGACACCCCAGCATGGAATTTAGTTATCGGGTAAATGCAGTCTGCACCTAGAAGTACAAAGTAAATGCTACCTAAATGAGAATGAGAGATGGAGATAATACTGGGACAAACTGGACTGACATCTTTTGGAAGAACTGTGTGTCGGTGGGGAGGAGGAGTGTGGTATGTGGTGTGTGTCTGCAATTATCTGCATATTAAGGCAAAACCAAATGTTTTTCTTTGAATTCTCATATCATTATAAAAAAAAATAAAAGAATGTGGAGAAAAGGCTCTGTTAAAAAATGTGCAGATCTGATCATATCAGCAGGTCCTGCTGAAACCAAACGTTGACTTCCCATTTCTCTTAGACCAAAATGCTTAGCCTGCCCAAAACGTCTGCCTAGCTGGCCTGTACCTACCTCTCAGCCTTCCTCATTCCCCACTCCTCCTCCCCATCCTCCTCCTCCTGCTTCTGGGCTAGCCAGTTTCCCTGGCCATCTTTCAGTTCTTCCAAGGCAACATGTTATTCTCTCCTCTGGGCCTTTGCACAGGCTATCCCTTCTTTCACTGACTTATTCATTCTTCAGCTTTCTACCCAAATCTCACTTGGCAGAGTGGGAAACCTTTTTAACCTCTCAGACCATATGGTTCCCATTGTANTCAGGATGGGGAACACGTGTACACCCGTGGCAGATTCGTGTTGATGTATGGCAAAACCAATACAATATTGTAAAGTAAAAAATAAATAAATAAATAAAATTTAAAAAAAGCTGCCCGGGTCTCAATACACATTAGCTGGAAACAGCATCACTTGTCTTCGGTCATGGCAGGAGTCAGGGAGCTGGGATGAGGCCTTGGCACTGAGTTGACTCAGGGAACTGATGGTCTTTTGCTATGCCACTGAGGGTCCCAGCAGCCTGCATTCATCTGTGTAGGAGACTTGGGTGGTTTCCTTTTCAACTGAAATACACCTGTGTTCTAGAGTGGATCACAAGGTCCTTTCAGCCCCTTTGTTATGGCAAGGCCCTTTTGCGCAGTCCACTTTCCTTTATTCTCATTGTTGCTGTTTAGTTCGCTGTTTAGTTTAGTAGTTGTCAACCCTTTGCGACACTGTGGACTGTAGCCTGCTGGCCTCCTCCGTCCATGGGATTCTCCAGGCAAGAATACTGGAGTGGGTTGCCATTCCCTTCTCGAGGGCATCTTCCCAACCCAGGAATCAAACTGAAGTGTTCTGCCTGGCAGATAGATTGTTTACTACTGAACCAGCTGGGAAGTCCTTCATTCACTGTTGCTGCTAAGTCACTTCAGTCATGTCCAACTCTGTGCAACCCCATAGACGGCAGCCCACCAGGCTCCCCTGTCCCTGGGACTCTCCAGGCAAGAACACTGGAGTGGGTTGCCATTTCCTTCTCCAATGCATGAAAGTGAAAAGTGAAAGTGAAGTCACTCAGTCGTGTCTAAAAGCGAAAAATACACACACACACACACACACACACACACACACACACACACAGATATGACTTGAGAGTCAAACGGCTGAGTTCATAAGCCCTGGAAAAATTACTCACAAAAATAGTGACTAGATTTAGATACCAACTGCTACTGATCATGGGACTATAGGCAGAATATCGAGTTGGGAGGAAGTTGGGTAACAATGAATTCAGCTGGTTAACACCCCTCAGACCCCAGAGCTCACCAACTGTTCCCCATCTCCAGCTCTATCACAGATAGTAAGGGCACCGCCCACTTTACAGGTTTGTCACTGGTTTAGTTGGTCAGCTCAGCTCCCGGTGAGCAGTGAAGAGCGTTCATCCCTCCGTCGTGACCGACTCTTTGCAGCCTCATGGACTGTACCCTGCCAGGCTCCTCTGCCCATGGGATTTCCCAGGTAAGAAAACTGGAGTGGGTTGCCATTTCCTCCTCCAGGGGATCTTCCCCACCCAGGGTTCAAACCCACGTCTCTTGCAGTGCAAGCTGCAGCAGAGAAGGTCAGGGTTCAGGAGCCAGCCAAAGGAAGCTGATCCCAGTTCAGAGCATGAAGTGTGTCAACAGGCTAGGCTCCTTGTGGCTCCTTGTAAACAAACCCCGGTCCACCACAAAAAGGAAGTGCCCTGTTTATTGGCCAGCATGCGCCAAAGGAACAGACGAAACAGGACAAAGCTACTTGGTATTTTTGTAGTTAAGCTTGTCATTATGAGGTAATCAGAGAATCACATGTAAGTTGCTAAGACCCTTTACCTGGTTCTCCCCCAGATGGTTACATCTTGCAGAACATAGTGACAATAAAGTGACCGGGAAACTGATGCTGGTACAATCCGCAGATACTATTCGGATTTCCCCAGTGGTACATGTATTCATTTGGGTATATTCACTTCTCCTGCAGTTGAACCATGTTCCATGCGCCCCACCACAGTGAAGATACACAACAGTGTCCCACCCCACAAGAATGTCTCCTGTTCCCCGTTTCCAGCCACACCCACCTTGTCAGCAGGGCTGGCTGACTTCCAAGACCCTGCTTACTCAGAGAAAGTTCTGGAGCGAGAGTGACCTGCCTGCTCCCCAGGCCCTAAAGCCTGACAGCCTCTAATCTGTTCTCCATCTCTGTAGTTTTGTCCCTTAAGAATGTTATAGAAATGGAATCAGGTGATACATAATGTGTAGCCTTTTGGGGCAAAGTGTTTTCACTCAGCACAGTTCCCTTTGAAATTCATTCAGGTTCTTGTATTGCCGGCTGGTTCCTTTTTGTTGCTGAGGAATATTCCATCCCAAGATTTTTTAACCCAGTCTTAGACTGGAACCCTGGGTAAGAGGAGGCTGACAAGCTTGTATGTTGGCCGTGAACTGTCTGCACCACCTAAAGTGGGTGTGGCTGGAAATGGGGAACAGGAGACATCCTTGTGGGTTGGGACACTGTTGTGTATCTTCACTGTGGTGGGGCGCATGGAACATGGTTCAACTGCAGGAGAAGTGAATATACCCAAACAAATACATGTACCACTGGGGAAATCCGAATAGTATCTGCGGATTGTACCAGCATCAGTTTCCCGGCCACTTTATCGTCACTATGTTCTGCAAGATGTAACTATCTGGGGGAGAACCAGGTAAAGGGTCTTAGCAACTTCCATGTGATTCTCTGATTACCTCACAATGACAAGCTTAACTACAACTCTCCTGGAAACCGGAGAGTTGCCAAATGAGAGGAGTGAGGCATCCCTGGCCTACCCGCATCTTGCAGCAGATGTCCACGGGGGTGACGTTTGAAGAAGCTTGCGTGCTCTGGTAGCTTGGCTGGTTTGGGAAACCAGTGGAAGGGTCTGCCTGTGAGTTTTGTTCATCTGTGCTGTTGTATTTTTGAACCGTGCACACGGACTGAAACAAAAGTTGGGATAAAAGTTGACTGGATTTTGATATTTTATTATTAGCATTGCTGCTATAGAAATAACAGACGGGAGTTCTGGTCTGGTGCACAAGAGAAGTTAAAAACTGCGTGAGCATGATTTCTTTAGAGGAGACCCTGAGCACCTCCCTGGCATTGGCATGCCTTCATGAGAGCTGTAAAGTGGCATAGCTCCAGCATCTACTTTCACAGGGAAAGTTTTGAGCTGTTGTTCCCTCAGTATTTGCCCTGTGTTAAACATACATGCTTGTGTGTTTACACATGTGTCCCGTCAGTGAGGATGGCGTTTATGAAGTTATTACCCCCATGCAAGGTCATCTGTATTTTCAAAATTAATGAGTGCAACAGGGATCTTAGTTCTCCGACTAGGGATCGAAGTCACGTCCTCTGCAGCCATGCGTGGGAAGTGCAGAGTTTTAACCGCTGGAACACCAGGGAAGTCCCTGGGATTCATTCTGAGGATTAGAATTTGTTGCCTGTAGAGGAGACTTATTTTGGCCCCGTGAATTTCCTTTCCGTTTGACCTTGGGAGTCTTCACTCGCTTTTGTTTTTGCGGAGTTGCACTGCGTCCTGCTCCCTGCGGCATGCCTAGCGCTATAAATGGATTTTAAAGAGTGAAGTCGTCTCTTTGGTTGCAGGTACAGCTGCCAGTCCATTTGATGGCAGTGAAGCGCTTCATTTCACACCAAAATCTCCCCTGAACCTATAGGTTTGGGTTTGAATACATTTGTTTTGAAATAAAACAGAATTTCCTTTAGGCCTTTCTTCTTCCCAGGACTCTGGATTCTTGAATTATCCTAGTCTTGTTAGAAAAGCATTTGTTACACAGTAGAAGTGTTCACAGATACGTGTTAGAGCTGAGTGCTTTATCTGTGGCATCACGCGTTCACCCACTGTGGCCCCTCGTTCTAGGTAAGAACGGTCATGTCCTGGGCTTATTGGTGAAGAAGCGAAACAAGGGATCAGGCAGCTGGGGCCGCTCACAGCCTCCTTCAGTGCTCTTCGCTAGCGGCTGGTCTCCACGTTCTCCAAGATAAAAATTATGTTGTCCCGGCTCACCTTCCCTGATGGCAGCCATCAGCGCTTCCCTGACGGCTCAGATGGTAAAAGATCGCTTATTCACGGTACTGACTGTAAGTTAATAGTAAATACCCTGCAGGGAGGAGGACAGAAGCACAAAGAACTGAGTGGAGACCACCTTCCATTCTTCTTTGCAGCTTGTCTTCTACGCCGTTACCGCTCGTGGTTTCATCATTTGAGTCTTTCTCTTTCCCCTCCTTGCTCTGGACTCTCTCAGTCACACCCTTCTGTACTGCACCCCCGTAACTCACCCACTTACTCCTCCTCTTCTCCCCTGTGCCGTCAGAGCCTGGTGGCACTGTAGCCTGATGACCAGCCGTCCAGGCCAAGAAGCGGCCTCCACCATGCAGGGTGGGGCTGGGGGTGTGTGACCAGCGCAGGGTCTTTCTGTGGCACCTGTAAGCAGGAGGCCAGAGGGTTGTGAAGGGAGAGTGTGGACCCGAGCCCCCCGCCCACCGTGGATGACTTTGCAGGACAGAGTGGACCTGAGCAGTGGCCCACGCACACCCCATCACCTGTTTCAGGAGAGGNCAGGGTCTTTCTGTGGCACCTGTAAGCAGGAGGCCAGAGGGTTGTGAAGGGAGAGTGTGGACCCGAGCCCCCCGCCCACCGTGGATGACTTTGCAGGACAGAGTGGACCTGAGCAGTGGCCCACGCACACCCCATCACCTGTTTCAGGAGAGGAGCACACGAAGGGGAATCCAGCCAGCCTGCGGATGAGATGGGGTCTGCGCCCTACCTGGAATCTGATTCTTCTTCCTCAGAGGTAGTGGGTGAATCCCACAATATTAGGAGACCCCAGACCTGCCTGGAGTCCCAATTCTAAAGAAGCAAATTTCAAAAAATGAACAGCTCTGGTGACTACAGTTAACAGTTCTGTGCTGTGAACTGGGAAGTTCCTGTGAAAGCAGAGCATCAGTGCTCTCACCATAGTAACGAAATGATAATTATGTGGGGGTAAAAGGACTCCTCAGAGAAGGCGATGGCACCCCACTCCAGTACTCTTGCCTGGAAAATCCCATGGACAGGGGAGCCTGGTAGGCTGCAGTCCATGGGGTCACGAAGGGTCGGACACGACTGAGTGACTTCCCTTTCACTTTTCACTTTCTTGCATTGGAGAAGGAAATGGCAACCCACTCCAGTGTTCTTGCCTGGAGAATCCCAGGGACGGGGGAGCCTGGTGGGCTGCCATCTATGGGGTTGCACAGAGTCAGACACGACTGAAGTGACTTAGCAGCAGCAAAAGGACTCCTTCCTTAACCTGTATGTGTCAAACCTTCACACTGTACACCTGAAGCTTACACAGTGTTGCATGTCAATGACACCTCAACAAAGCTGTCCTGAGCTCCGCACACAGGCTCCCACTGGAGGGGAGAGGCTGTGGGCCTTGGCCCTCCCTGGGGTGCTCTCCGGGGATCCCAAGTAGTAGAATCCCTTCCCAGGGTCCAGGCTCTGCACCCCTTCAGGGTGAGTCTGCATCTGGCTTTTCTATCGATCTGGGAGTTGTCTTGTATGTGACTCACTGGGTGTGATCTGTCTCCTGCCTGAGGTGAACCCTGGGAGTGGTCCAAGCCTCCTCAGAACTGTGGCCACAGAAAGCCATGTGGTGGGGACCCTTGGGTGGGCCTCATCCAGATGGTTTATTTCTGTGGAATCTTCATTTTAAAGATGAAGATACCGAGGCTCAGAGAGGTCAGGTAACTTGCCCAAGGTTATACAGCTAGTGAGTTGCAGACCTCGGATTTAACGCAAATGTTCTGGTTCCCAAGTTTATTCCTTCCTGCACACCACACTCCACAGTTCACTAACCAAAGGCCATTCTCCAAAACATCAAGTTCCCTGAAACATAGCTATATATTCACCAAAGGGACACTGCTTCTTTCTATTTTCAGGTTACATAGGAATATGTCACCCTCCTTTTTCTTAACTTATCCTTTGTGTAAAGTGATCATAGTGCTTTACCAGCAAGTGGTTAAGATGAGCGAATTTCCAGGTTGTGTAAGCCAGGCTGTACCCAAATCCACAAGTGGAACGTTGACAAAATTGTTTTCCTCATAAAAACAATTTGTAAATATTTCCTGCCCTTTTGACTTTCAATTTGGACTCTAACTTGGGTAGGGAAGCCCCATGACTGTACTCACAGTCGTATGGAGAGTTTGGATGAGGCTCTGGGGGCAAGGAAAGGGCTGGGCTCATCACTCTGACTCCCATCTGCAGCACTCACCGGCAGGGTCAGCTTTTCTTTACCTCATTTCCTTGTGCCCCCTTGTGGCCAAGAGTGATGTGAGCGCCCAGAAGGCCCAACGTGAATTCCAGGGACTGATCCCAGCTGCAGTTCCCAGTTTTGGGTGGAAATTCCCCAGGGCACAGCAGTCCCCATCTCACGAACCTAGGTACTTCCCCACCTTGTGAAAGTCAGTTTAACTTTTCTAATTATAACAGAAACACATTTCCAAATTTTGGAAAATACAGAAAAGTGTGAAGAAAATAAAAATCATGTATACTCTGACCCAGCAGAGAGTCACTGTCAGATTTTGGAAACATTTTCCCAACATTTCTTCTATGCACACACACACACACACACACACACACACACACACACACATACAGCATCTATTTAGTTAATATATAATGTATGTATTATCAATCTATCACCAGTCCAGAGTTAAGCCATTGCCAATGTCCACATCTATGGGGCTTCCCTGGTGGCTCAGATGTTAGAGAAACCGCCTGTCGTGAAGGAGATCTTGCTTTTTCTTTAAGTAAAATTGTAACACATGCATACACACACATGCACGGAGTTACACTGTCCTTAAACTTTTGTCCCCTTAACCCCACTTTTTTAAACTGGGCCTTTCCCTCAGACTATCAGATACTAGCAGAACACATGGTTGAATCATATCCCCAAATATGGGTGTATTAAAATTTAATGAATCCTCTAAGTGTCGGCCATTCAACTCAGTTCATTTCAGTCGCTCAGTTGTGTCCAACTCTTTGTGACCCCATGGACTACAGCACGCCAGGCTTCCCTGTCCATCACCAACTCCCAGAGCTTTCTCAGACTCATTGCCATCGAGTTGGTGATGCCATCCAACCATCTCATCCTCTGTCATCCTCTTCTCCTGTCTTCAATCTTTCCCAGCTTCAGGGTCTTTTCCAATGAGTCAGTTCTTTGCATCAGGTGGCCAAAGTATTGGAGTTTCAGCTTCAGCATCAGCCCTTCCAATGAATATTCAGGACTGATTTCCTTTAGGATGGACTGGTTGGATCTCCTTGCAGTCCAGGAGACTCTCAAGAGTCTTCTCCAACACCACAGTTCAAAAGCATCAATTGGTTTTTAATTTCCTGCTGCTGTAATTCATTCAAGCTACTCAAGATGAACCTCTGCACAAGTCTACTGCCTTGAAGCAAGCTGTCAGACCTGGAGATTAAGGGCACCACATACACCCTAAACATATCACAACACAGTCTTGGCTCTCTGTCCCTATGCCCTGGAAGCCATTCCTCTCCTTCACCTGACCCATCCCTGGCACAGTGAGGGGCTCTCACCTCTGGGGCTCTGAGATCTGCTGCCCCCTAGAGGAAGCTCACAGACAGGGCTGGTATCTCTTCAAAGATGCCAAGGGGTCCTCAGCCTTCATCACAATTCTGGAGTCCTTGAAAGTTTCTGAACTGTGGTGTTGCAGAAGACTCTTGAGAAGTCCTCTGGACTGCAAGAAGATCCAACCAATCCATCCTAAAGGAAATCAGTCCTGTATATTCATTGGAAGGACTGATGCTGAAGCTGAAACTCTAATACCTTGGCCATCTGATGCGAAGAACTGACTCACTGGAAAAGACCAATGCTTTCTTGACGCTGAGGAAGATTGAAGGTGGGAGGACAAGGGGATGACAGAGGATGAGATGGTTGGATGGCATCACTGATGCAATAGATATAAGTTTGAGCAAGCTCTGGGCATTGGTGATGGACAGGGAAGGCTGGCATGCTGCAGTCCATGGGGTCACAAAGAGTTGGACACAACTGAGTGACTGAACTGAAAACAAACAAGTGGGCCCCTTTTCTTTAAAGAAACAGAATTAAATAACGTTGCTGGCTTCAGAATCTTAATTTTCCTTCCACTTAGGGCAATTGAGATACCAAATCTTCACTGTAGGGTTTCCTTTCTCCATTTTTTTTTTTTTCATTTTTGGGAGTAAAACTATACTAACCCTTTGAGATTTTCTCTCACAAAGGTAACGAAGGCAGACAGAGCAGGTTATCTTGACTAGAGCAGGTGACCCGTGTTGGAAACCTGCTCACCAGGGCCTCTGGACACACACAGAATAGACGCTTCTGGGTTTGTGCTCATCCGTCAGTTCTGAGCATGGTGCTCTGTACACAGTAAGCACTTAGCAAATGTCCCACAAAAGAAGGAATCTAAAGTACCTTCCCTGCCCTAAAATCCTGGTTCTAGACATTTTATAGGAAAGGGATGCCAGGTAAGTAGGATTTGGACTGAGAAAGTCCTTTCTATGCTTCCCAAGACTCAGAACCCAGTGTGGGTGGGCAGGATGTGAGAACTAGCTGTAGTTTGGAGGTGGCCGAGGCCAGAGGCTTGATGTGAATGTTGAGAGTAACTGTGGATCCTGCTAAGCCAGCAGGGTCAGAGCGATGGGAAACAAAGGAATGATTCCCTCTGCAGCTGCTGTTTTCCAGAACAATTTCTTTTACTGCCTTCCTGCATGTGGGGAGAGAGGGGAGGTCCTTTGTGTGTGACCTGGGACTGGTATTATCAGGTCCCTTCAGAAGGAAAGATTTTGGATGAAGAAGCCCAAGGAAAGAATGTTGCCAACTTCCTGTTGGAAGTAGTTTTTTATAGACTTTAATGACCTGCTGGGCCTGACAAAGGCCAGGTCTGTGCCAAAGTGCAGGTTGGAGTTGTGATTTTAATATTCGTCTGGATGTGAATAAATCTAAGTTGGCTTGCATGGCTTTTAATCACCTATATAGCATATGAATTGTCATCTGTGTTATTAACTAATGAACATTTTCCATGTGCCAGGGGGATCACTGTGTACTCTGGATACATCTACCGTCTTTAATATCGACTACAATCCCAGGGACGAGGGAGCCTGATTGGCTGCCGTCTATGGGGTCGCAGAGTCAGACACGACTGAAGAGATTTAGCAGCAGCAGCACAATCCTCTGAAGTAGACCTTATTTGGTTCTGTCTCACAGATGTCGAAACAGAGACGTAGAGTTGTTCGCCAACAACCACAGGGTTGGCAGGTCTGAGGTGCCAACCCAGCATCTTTTGACTCCAAAACTCATTTTATTTAGCCTACTAAACTTATATTGCTTTGCCAATGACATTGATCATTTTCTGTCTCATTTTCCAAGTCTCACATTATGAGTCCTTTGGGGGCAAGCGTCTTGCTTATCTTTTCTTAGCCTGAAATGCTTAAACACAGCAGGGAAATCATCTTTGGCTCTGGTTTCAAGAAGCAACCGGGTATTATGTTCTGAGTATCAAAGACTTTGTGAGGTTTTCTTTTCTTCTTTTTATCTTGAAAAATATTTTTAGACTTACAAGAAAGATTCAAGAATAATGTAATGAAGATCCATAGATCCTCCACTTAGATACACCAATTGTTAATATTTTGAATTTTTTTTCCTGACCATTTGAGAGTTTGTTGCAGATACCTGCTAAGTCACTTATGAATAACTTTATATATCTCCTAAAAAACAGGCCATTTATCCATACATACCCGTTAGCATGCAAGCTCTGTAGCATCCGACTCTTTGCAACCCCATGGACTGCAGCCCATCAGGATCCTCTGTCGATTGGGTTCCCCAAGCAAGTGGGTTGCCGGTGCCCTCCTCCAGGGGATCTTCCTGACCCAGGGATTGAACCCGCGTCTCTGTATCTTCTGTATTGCACAAGGATTCTTTAACGCTGAGCCACCAGCAAAGTCCCCATTTCTGCGTAATCAAGATATAATCATTACCGTCAGGAAATTTACTGCAATACTAATACAGTCGACATTCAAATTTTCTCAATTGTTCCAATAATGACCCTTAATAGCTGCTTTTTGTTTTTTTTGATCCAGGGTGCAATTTAGGATTACTTGATTCTCAGGGTCTTATCTTTCTTTTGTCTCCTTTAATCTAGAACACTTGACTAGTCTTCTTAACGGTTCAAGAAGATCGCGTTTTTAGAAGAGACCAGGTGGTTGTTTGGCAGGACTGTCCGTCCACTGGATTTCTCTTGTCTCCTCCGGAACAGAGAGAAAGCACTTCTTGGGCGAGTCACTCTCACACGAGACGTCAGTCTGACCCATCCCTGGCGCTGCACAGTTCCATCACTCGGTCTAGGTGATGCGTTTGATGTGAAGGTACCCTTTTCTCTTCACTAAGTCATCTGTGGGATAATACTTTGGAACTGGACGAATATCCTCAACCGTCCAGCATCTATTGATGAATTCTGCGTGACCCAGTTCTTGGTGGCTCCAAAGCGGGGATTTTGTTTTGCAATTTCTCGTACGTTTCTGAGTCGGCATTCTTCTCTAAAGGAGAGCGGTCCCTCATCCACCTCCTCTCTCCCTTCGGATTACTCCTCCGGTGTCATCTTTAAGTCACGCCGCTTACTCTTTGGGGACCTATGTTTCTCATCGTTAAGATGAGGCGACCTAAGGGCCACATTCTTGAATTTCAGTCACTCTGAGACGGAATCCCCTCACAGGTCTGTCAACCGTCCGCCGGAGAAAGACGCGGCAGGGGGCGACCCCTCCGCGGGCAAGGGTCGCCAGTGGGCTCCGCGCCTTCTCGCGAGAGCGGGCCCTCAGGGGGTAAAGGCGCGGGCCCTGCGCCTGCGCGCTCTCGTCCACCCCGCCTCTGCCCCCGCGCGCNAGCATGTTGCGCAGATTGGCAGGGGCTGGTGCCTGCAGGTAATGAGGCCGTGGTGGACGCCCGGCCTCGCTGTGCTGTCCTCAAAGTCAGCAGAGCCCCTCGGGGCTTGATGTCCTTGGCACAGGTGCTCGCTGCTGGTCTCTGAGCCTGGAATGGAGAGAGCGAGGGCAAGGATTCCCTTTGATAAGAGGGGTCCTTTGGAGAGGTGTTGCTGCTTCCTCTGGTTCCCTGCTCATCTTGGCAGTTTCCGGAAGCAGGTCTGTTTGGATCAGGAATAACCCCCTGATTGATCAGAGAGTCCTGGAGCAGCACCAGTGTAATTCTGTGGAGGTGTTCAGGTACCCTGATGTGATCCCAGGTACCTGTGTTGTATTCAGAAGTAGCAGGGTCCCCAGAGCAGTCCTGGGCTCAGGTCTGTAGGCCGCACCCTATTGGTTACATGAATTTGAACTTGAAACTGTTACTTCATGTCTTGGCCTACTGGGCACTAACAGTGTCCCAGAAAGAGAAGGATTAGCTCTGTGTTTTTGAAGTGTTGCAGATTGCTGTCCACTAGGCACTCTAATCCACTTATGATGACTATAAGTCACTAGTGGTATAGACCGAGGCATTGAATTGGTGAAACAGTATTATCAGGAAAGACGTCAGAGGTCAGGGGCTGACCTCTGAGATGCTGTGAAACAGTACCCTGGGTCATGCCTGGTAGCTGTTGCATGGAAGGCGCTTTCTTATGCTAAGATTGTGTTTTGAATGAAATCCAGAATTGACTTGTACTACTATATATATTTTTTTCACAGGATCTTTGTAGAACTCTATTTTGAAGTTTCTAAGTACTATGAACAACTGAGAGACATATAGATCATATTTACTTGGTGTCTGCCTTTGTGCCTAGTCAAATGCTGTTTAAGAAATTTACATCATGTGAGGGAGCTAAGTAAATGAATCAGATGTTACTGTGCTTTAATTACGTGGTTATAAATTATATAACTTTNGAGACATATAGATCATATTTACTTGGTGTCTGCCTTTGTGCCTAGTCAAATGCTGTTTAAGAAATTTACATCATGTGAGGGAGCTAAGTAAATGAATCAGATGTTACTGTGCTTTAATTACGTGGTTATAAATTATATAACTTTTATTTGACAGTCATTTATGCTAGAAGTTTACTGAAATCTGTAGTTATAAAACAAGACCCTGATTTAGATAGTCTTGGAATTTGTTTCCATATTGTAACAAACTAGATACTTAAAGAGGTTTTCTTGTGCCATGAAAACAGGAATGATGGCACTGAGTTTGGAGGCTCGATCTACCAGAAGGTGAATGAGAAGACTGAAACGTCGATAAACCTCGCGTGGACAGCCGGCAGTAACAACACCCGCTTCGGCATCGCTGCCAAGTACAAGCTGGACTGCAGAACTTCTCTCTCTGTAAGGATGTGCTGAGTTCCATGGACGTTGTGATGTGGTCGTGGTTTGCATGTTCTTTATTAACTTGGAGCTGGTCACTGTGCAGTGAGAGGAACATCTCCCTAAAGTCAGGAAACATGGGTTTCAATCCTGGTTCCTCCTGTATTTGTTGTCTGACCTCAAGTCCTTTTATCTCTTGGCCTCAAAATTTTCTTATCTATGGATTCCTGGGCTTCAATCACTTTTTCTGTTGCCGTTAGTGAAAGTCTCTCAGTTGTGTCTGATTCTCTGTGACCCCAAGGACTATACAGTCCATAGGCTTCTCCAGACGAGAAAACTGGAGTGGGCAGCCTTTCCCTTCTCCAGGGGATCTTCCCAACCCAGGGATCGAACCCAGGTCTCCCGCATCGCAGGTGGAGTCTTTACCAGCTGAGCCACAAGGGAAGCCCAGGAATACTGGAGTGGGTAGCCTATCCCTTCTTCAGGGGATCTTCCTGACCCAGGAATCAAACTGGGTTCTCCTGCATTGCAGGCAGACTCTTTACCAACTGAGCTATTAGGGAAGCCAGATTGCCATTAGTAATTCTCATTGCAGTGCTAATTGGGCTCTTAAATATCAGGTCCTGTGCTAAGACTTTGCATGTATTATCTCATGTAATCCTCACAACTGCTCTTGTTCGGTGAATAATATTGCCCTCCTCCCCCATTTTACAGACAAGGGAGCTAGACTCAGAGCGGTCAGGTCACTGCCCAGGGTCACTCAGTAAGAGGCAGTGTCAGGGTTTGATCCCAGATCGCTCTGTCACTAGAGTTCACTCTCTTAGCCCTGTCAGGGGTCGTAAAATGGGTATCTCAGAGGAACCCGGTGCACAGGGAGGGATGTTTGCCCACATGGTGTTTTAACATTCTGCTCGAGGCCTTTACGCTGCATGCTCAGGTCCCCTCTGTCCCCGCTAGTCCTACTGACTTCTTAAAAGATTTATCTTTTTATTAATTTAGCTTTCAGTTTCAGTGATTCGGGATTGGTCCTACGGTGTTTCAGCCTTGGAAATCTGGTTCATGAAGTGGTGGTGTTGGCCTTGCATATCACAAAGTTGATTTTCTGCTTCTGTTTCACCTCTTTATCTTAGGCTAAAGTAAACAATGCCAGCCTGATTGGACTGGGTTATACTCAGACCCTTCGACCCGGTGAGTAACAGAATGAATAACAGTGGGCTTGGAGAAGGTGAGTGAGGAATAATGAAAATTACAGACAAGCTGTAGTCACTTTAGGGAAATTTAGACAATTGTGTAACATTCGGTTGTTCCAAGCAAAACAGATTCATTGCTTTTGTTTAAAAAATATGTGTGTGTATTTCTAATTATAACTTGGTTCCTCTGGCTTGTGAGTTTGGTTGATCACTTATTCTTCTTAAGTCTGGACTCCAAGCAGAGTGTGTCCCGACTGCTTTACAGATGAGGTGGTTATGTTAGTAACAGCTGTAATCCCCCTGCCAGCTGAACCCATGCCGCCGACTCCACCCGTGGTTTCTAGGAAACACAGAATCTGATTGTGATGCTCGTTACAAATAACTGTGATCTTCTTCTTCTCAGGAGTGAAGCTGACCCTGTCAGCTCTAATTGATGGAAAGAACTTCAACGCAGGAGGGCACAAGGTCGGTCTGGGATTTGAACTAGAAGCTTAATGTGGTTTTGAATAAAGCATCAGCTTTGTCCCTGGAGGTGAAGAGAAATGAACCCACTATGTTTTGGCCTTAAAATTCTTCTGTGAAATTTCAAAAGTGTGAACTTTTTACTCTTCCAAAGAATTGTACTCCTCCCCACACTGAAGCTTAGGTACTGAGTCCATNATCAGCTTTGTCCCTGGAGGTGAAGAGAAATGAACCCACTATGTTTTGGCCTTAAAATTCTTCTGTGAAATTTCAAAAGTGTGAACTTTTTACTCTTCCAAAGAATTGTACTCCTCCCCACACTGAAGCTTAGGTACTGAGTCCATTCTAAGGGAGGTGATGGAAGGCATGCCCGGAAGTTGTCACGTTTGTGCCACATTTCAGTTGAGTTCTGCAGTGTTATTTTCAATGTGTCCCTCGGCGACGGTGTAGTGTCATGTTCAGAGGAGACGGCCCGCCCCTCCAGTTGTCCATCGCGGCTGCATGCCCCACACCACTGTTTCATGACCTTGTAATATATTGGTCTCTGTACGGTAGTAGAATCTTTGGTTTCGCATCAGAGTAAAATAAACCCATCACATTTGGAACATAAACCGACTGGACTTGCGGGTGCTGGGTCTGCTGTGGCCGACTCTGCTGTGAGGAGCACTCTCGCAGGCGGGCTCTGGTCTGAACGGGTCTCTGCTCCTGCCCGTTGCCGCCACTTCTGTTGGCCTCCCTGCTGCTGCTGCTGCTCTGGGTGAGGCCGAGCCTCGTCCTGCTGGGCGCGGGCACGTCTGCTGGGCTCCTCACTGCCGGTTGGAGTGAGAATCTGTCCTCCTGGTAGTTCTGTAAAGTCCCTGGGGAGGAGCGAGAGTGTCAGTGTGTGGAGAGGGGGCAGTGGGGAAATGCTGCCAGGGCGAGGCTTGCACAGGGGGTGCACCCAAGGCCTCCCGGGTCTCGGGACAAGGCTCTTGATCTAGAAAATTGATGCTCAGAGGATGGGAATAGCGGTTCAGAAGAGGAATGAGGAGACTGATATCTTCAGGGCTTACTGGTACACTGTCTTTCTAAAAGTAGAACTCCAGGGGGGGAAAAAAAACGTTTTTAACACTGCTGGTTGCAGCAGATTCAGCCAGTGTACTTGTAAGTAGAAGTGGACCCTGCCGTCCCGCCCTCGGGTCCCTCCCCGTCACCAGCAGTGTGACGTGCATCTTTGTAGATGCTGTCGGTGTCTCTAGTGACTGCGTCAGTGTCTCCATAAAACGTGAAAACGCGCGTCTTGTCTTGCAGCACGCTGTTCAAGTTAACAGGGCAGTTTTTCCGTCTGTAGCTGCGCCTGGTATTTTTCGTTGTTATGCTCCTGAATCTGTGGTACTCACTCACTCCCCTCTTGCCTGTACCCAGTGTGCTCTGCAGACGGTGCTGCACTGGGTACCTTTGTCCACGTCCCTCTCTCCGCGCCATGAGTGGCCGCGGGGCGCACTGCCCAGTGGAGCCTTCTGTGGCGATGAAGATGGTGTGTGTCCACACGGCCCCATTCGGCAGCAGGAAGTAGGTCAGCGGAAGGGCTGTCTTTAATTCTGTTTTTATAAAACCGCACACATGCACAGCTGTGGCTGCTGTATCAGTGCAGGTCACAGGGTCAGTGTCTGGCAGGTGCTGAGTTGTAGGTACTATGCCCATTTGGTCAGTAGCACAAAGTCACCCTTTAGAAGTTCGGTGCCAACCTGTGTTTCTACCAGAGGTGGTCAGGGTGCCTATTCCCCTGCATCCGCAAAAATGCTGGATGTCAACAGACTTAAAGATTTTTTACCACTTTTAGAGGAAAAATGTTTTAACAGTATTTCCCTAATGGCCAGTGAGATGGAGCTGTTTTCATGGGTCCACTGATACTTACAATTCTCCGGTTGGCCTGTTCAGATTCCTCACTTTCCAAGTCAGTCATCTTAAGAGCAGCTGGACACGACTGCTTTTGGAAAACGTCAGTGCTGCAAGCCACTTCCCTGCCACCACCAAAGGTTCTCTCTACGAGAATCCACATTCCAGCCACCACTTCTGACGTCAGGCATCATCTGTGATACCAGCCACACGATAAAGTTTTATTTTCTCATTGTCTCTGTGGGTTGAACCGCCCTCACAGGAGATTAAGTATAACAGAAAAGGAGAGGGGATGAGGGGGTAAACGACGAATTCATTCTGCGTAGGGGACGCCTGTGTCTTTCAGGGAGAACTCTGTGCAACCTCAGCATGGATGGGACGCTGAGCTGGGCTGGCTTGGGCCGCCCTGGTGGTTCCTGGGGTTAGAGGCTGTCACTGCGGGCATCTCTTCAGCCGGGCGGTTGTAAGGGCAGGGGATGGAAATGCTGGGGTCAGAGGAGATGCAGAAAACCGCCGGTGAGATGCCTCCTCATGCGCTTGATTAACTTGTCTGACGAGGGCAGTTGTATTGGCCGGAGGTAGGTGGGAAGGTTGCTGCAGGTCAGTGTTTTTTCCCTTCCTTGCGTGTGTTTTTTAAGTGATTTCTTGTAGAGCCGAAGAGCCAGTCTTTGTGTCGATACGGTAACCCAGACGTGAACAGAAGGTTGTGGAGTTGAGCCTTTATTCCGCAGCTCCGTTGGATTGTACGGCTGCTGGGCTGTGATCTGAGTACCCCCGTCACGACAGTCATAGCCGAGAGGAGAGCACGTTTGAGCTTCTGTGCCAGGCCCTGTGCTGGCCCCTCCCGGTGACTGCAGGCGCCCAGGAGAGGGAGCCTCCCCAGTGCGCTGGTGCTGAGATGCTCACCAGCTCTGCTGTCCCCCGTGAAATGCCCCTCGGCACCTCCCCTCTGCTCCCCAGGTCCCCCTCCTCTCCTTCCCTACCCCCGTTCCCTGTTAGCCTTACAACTCCTGTGGCCTCACCGTCATTTGACCTTCCCTTTTAACATCCACTGATTCTTGACCCTGCCGCCATCCTCAGTCTCGCCTCTGCTGCCTCACTCTCCGACCAGCTGGTTTGCCTCCGGTGGGTGGCTGACCACCCACAGACCTTGGCTGTGAGCGGCCTGGCAGGCGTGCCCCTGGGCTGCTCTGCGGGCTCTGAAACAGCATCTCCCCAGCGAGGCAGCGCTGTCACCGACCTGGTGCTCTTGTGTCTCTGCCAACATTCTACCTCTTCTGTGAAAGCCCCCCCCCACCCCAGCTCCCGCCTCCGGGGCACACTCCCACGGAGTGAGGGGGGGCAGTCACACCTCGTGTTGGTAGTTTTGCTCACCCACCTCCCCCGAGGATGAGCTCCAAGACGCCTGCCTTCTTGTGTCCTGTGGCTAGGCCAGCACTTGGCACATGATGGGCACATAGTGGACATTTATTCAGTGAATCTGGGCCTGAGCAAATGGTGGGCCTGGTCTGGGGTTTCTGCATCCAGACTGAGGTTCTCTGGCAGGTCCTCAGTTACCTCTGGCCATCAAAGTGGCACAGGTAACTCCTGACCTTTCTGACAACTCTTTGATTTATGATGTAATAAACACTCTGTGAGGTGACTTCACTGCTGCAATTTTAAAAGGTTCTGGAAAGACAGACATGATTGCAACTACATTTGACACCACTGGGTGCCACTCTTGTCTGCCAGCAGAAGGCGCCAGCCTAGCTGTGGGGTTCAGGCCTCCTGCCCTGGAGGTCAGTCTTGTTCCTTTTGACTTCCTCCCTCCCTTCCCCGATAACCTCCCAGCTCACAGTCT
>SJYV01024370.1:2860883-2882420 GCA_006410875.1 Neotragus pygmaeus | reverse complement strand
ACTAAACAGACATTTCTCCAAAGAAGACATACAGATGGCTAACAAACACATGAAAAGTTAATCCCATTTACTTTTAACCTAAGTGTTTTTACATTTCATGTGGGTTTCTGGTAGACAACAGCGAGTTGTGTTTTTTGATCCATTCTGATAATCTCTTGTCTTTTAACTGGTGCATCTGGATCACTGAAATTCAAGCTGATTGCCGGCATAGCTGGATTAGCAGCCACCACGTAATCTGTCACTGCTTTCTATCTGTTGTCCTTGTTCTTTCTTCCTATTTTTGTCATCTGCCTTTCCCCCCCCCTTCTGTTGTTTTAACTGAGCATTCCATATGATTCCATTTTCTCTCCCTTCTTAGCATATTGGCTATACTTTTTTTTTTGCTAACTTTCTAAAATGGTTGCCCTAGAGCTTGCTGTATATACCGAGGGTTACTCCAAATCCCCTCTGCAATAGCATTATACTACTTTACTGATAGTGTGAAAGTGTGCAAGTGTTCATCATTCCGTTGTGTCTGACTCTTTGCCACCCCCTGGACTATAGCCTCCCAGGTTCTTCTGTCCATGGGATTCTCCAGTCAAGAATACTGGAGTAGGTTGCCATTCCCTTCTCCAGGGGATCTTCCTGACCCAGGGATCAAACCCAGGTCTCCCACATTGCAAGCAGATTCTTTACCACATAAACCATGTAAGCTAAGTGTAGATAAAATTTAAAAATAGTCCTAATTCCACCGGTCCATCCCTTGTATGTTTCTCAGCATTTCATCTTTCCTTATGTGAGACAGGATGCCTGGAGCTGGGGAGTTTCCCTTCTCCCTAAGGGGAAGGCCAGGGCAGTCTGGAGTGTGTTTCCCCTTCCGGGTCAGTTAGCCTGCAGTAACCCCCTGCAGGCTGGGCTCTGGTGAGCCGCTTTCTCCTGAGCACAGCCTGGCTAAGCACACGGTCTCTGTTCTCTCTAGGGGCTGCTTTCCTTCCCCCCGAGCAGGAGGGATGCCTCGTCCCTGATATTCACTGTTAGGATCCGGTAGGGCTCCTGGATAGTGGGGTCCCCCCTACCCTGGGTCACCCGGAGCCTTAACTCTCTACTTGTCCCCACTGAGCCTCCAGGGCCCATTGCTCCAGTCCAGGATTGCATGCTTCTCACCACAGCACCTGCTCCTGAGTCCCTCCTCCAGGACCCCTGCATCTCTGCCTCTCCGACCCTGGGGACAGTGGTTTGTCCTGTGTTCTCTCCCTTTGAGATCCAAGAAGAGTTGTTGACTTTGTCTATTTGGCTTTTGCTTGCTGTTAGGATGTAGTGATAATTCCCAAGCTCCCTACAGGCTTTGAATGACGCCTGTGGTTCCCAGCCCACCCTCCACACTCTGGAGACCGAGTCACAAAGAGCTGGTTTCCCACGTTGGCTTCTCTCTAACTGTGTGGCCCTGGGCAAAAATCACATTTCTGACCTTCAGATTCCCGGTTTCTGAAAGGTATCACTTAGAATTGCAGGCTTCCCTGTGGCTCAGACAGTAAAGAATCTGCCTGCAATGTGGGAGACCCAGGTTGGATCCCTGGGTAGGGAAGATCCCTAGGAAAAAGAGTGACTACCCATTCCGCTATTCTGGCCTGGAGAATTCTTTGGCTGGAGGAGCCTGGCAGGCTACAGTCCACGGGGTCACAAAGCATCCCACATGACTAAGTAACTAACACTTTCACTTTGGACTACAAAGGACTGTTCTGAGGAGGCCTGGAGTAAGTTATAAGTGCTTCAGCTCTGAGGACTGCTACAAACTTAACACCCACTTGTTGAGTAAACAGAAGCCCCCTCCTCAATGTTGCACTGTTATTTCTAAACCTTGCTTTCATCAGACTACATCCCTGCTCAAAAGCCTGAGAATCAGTCTCCAAACTGCAAAGTACACTCTGGCCACCTGCAGCAGCTACCACCCAGACTCTTCCTTGGCCTTGAAATGCTGTTTTGGGGTGTTCTGTTACTTTCCCAGGAGTATGCCTTTCTTGTCTCCTTAACTGGAACTTAGTTCTAAAGGAAAGGGATCCAATTCATAACATGTTGCTGGTACCAAGCTTTTCATAAAGAATTTGTGATAAGGAGGAGGAAGTGGGCTGGTGGGGGGAGGAGAGTAAAAAATTTTTAAGAGAGGACAGAACAAGGGGCCCCCAGTAAAATAAGATGGCAACGCCTAGGTGACCCTGAGCAGAACAGAAGCTGTCCAGGCCTCTTTGTCTGGCTGGAAGATGTCTTCTAAAAAGAACAGAAATGCAGCTGCACATGGTGTAAAACAGAGTCATGTAACTGGGCCAAAAATAATATAACGATGGCACATTTCCCTCGTTTGGACAGAAACATTGGGCTGCATAATAACTATAATAGTGAAAATGTCTGGACATTGATTATGGGAAAGGATTGTGCTTATCTTATTATATGAGCACCTCCCCTTAATCCTCATAGAAATCTCCTGCATCGGTACTAGTCTTACCCCCATTTCACAGATTGGGACACCGAGGCTTTGGAAAATTCAGTGACTGAGCCGGATGCCTGGGCAGACTCTATGCACTCCTGCACCTTCTGGCCTGCATGCCCAGCTGACCTGAGCTCTCCATGCTCTTGCTAGTGATTCTTTCCGGAAGACCCACCAGGCACACTCCTTCCTCGGCCTCGCAGTGCTTCTCCCTCTTCCGGAAGGTTCTCCTACAGATGCCGTCACAGCGGTGCTCTCAGTCCCTGCAGGTGTCCCTAGGGGACCCTCCTGACTGGAGCGGCCATCCAACACGGAGGCCCCCGGGGTCTCCCACGTCCCTTTTCTGACCCGCGACGTGGGTCACTACGAGCTACTTGCTCACACATGACCCTTATACAACCTGGGGAAAACTTGTACTTCTCTCTCTGCTTCGAAACCAAAAGGCACCGATGCCAAATGGCACTGAACGCAGGCCAGGGTGGGAAGCCGGCACAGCTTGGGCAGGATCAGGGCTCCAAGCCCAGCTCTACTGATTCCACCTGTTGTGATTTCTGACTCCAGGCCAACTCTCCCTGCATCTGGTCCACTCAAAGACCTGCGCCATGGAGATGCAGGTGCTGCACTTGTGGACAAAACCTGGCGTTGGCNAGGATGAGATGGCTGGATGGCATCATGGACTCGATGGACATGAGTCTGAGTGAACTCTGAGAGATGGTGATGGACAGGGAGGCCTGGCATGCTGCAATTCATGGGGTCGCAAAGAGTCGGACACGACTGAGCGACTGAACTGAACTGAACTAAGGTGGGAGAGGTGGCTACTTGTTTGGGCATCTGTGTCACTCTCCAGACTCTTCCACTGACTTCATTGACACAGCATCCAACACGGCATCCAGCACAGAGTAGGTGTTCGTGCAGCATTTCGTCCCAGCATAGTGAAGAATGGATCCTGCAGAGTCCTGGGCGTTCGGCACAGGGCCTAGTGCATACTGCGTACTTGTTAAATACTGGATGACAGGATGATCATTTTGACAAGGACAGGAGACATTTCACTCTCTGACTAACATCAGAGGCCACCACACTGCAGGAAGCCCATGGTGGTCGCCTGCTGAAATCTACACCCACCTTAATGGTTGTGTCACCACCTACATCCATCCCTCCCTCACCTGCAAACATGCTCTGAAACGCACTCATAATCATGACGGAAAGCAACATGTTCCCAATTTCCATATTATTAGAAAGAGGCGGAGCTTGCCATAAATGATTCAAGACATGTCAATCAAACAACAATAATGATGCATTTATTTATTTTTGCCTCTCACAGCGGGCTTGCTTTGTTCCTGAGTTCTCCTGGGGGGTTTCTGGCGCCCTCCTTTTCTTTTGAAGTGTGTTGGCTAATATTTTATTCATTATAGAATTTAACAAAGGCTGCATGGTGCAAAGAATCCAGCATGGTATCTCTAAGAAAATGGTTAGCAGAATGACATGGAGTCCCTCAGGGCTCTGGTTGGTTCCAGAACATTCTGGCTCTTCTGAGTTGTTTCAGCCACTGGGCGAGCAGGGACACTGCAGTGAGCAGGGCAGACACCATTCCTGTCCTCGTGGGGCTGACAGTCTAATGGTGACGATTACCATGTGCCCTTGATGGGAGACTCAGCCTTTTGGGGCCTCCCTTCTCTGATGGTTGGTTCAGCTGCCAACCCCTACTGCAGCAGGAGTCCCAGGGAGCCCATTTTAACATACTTATTTATTTATTTATTTTTGGTTGTGCCAAATCTTCATTGCTGCATGTGGGCTTGCTCTCCTTGTGGTGAGCGAGACTACTCTCTATTTGCAATGCATGGGCTTCTCACTGCAGTGGCTTCTCTTGTTGCAAAGCACAGGCTCTAGGGCAGGCAGGCTCAGTCATTGCAGCTCTCAGGCTTCGTTGCTCCACGGCATATGGAATCTTCTCAGACCAGGGCTCGAACCCGAGTCCTCTGCATTTTGCAGGGTGAATCTTTACCACTCGACCACTAGGGAAGTCCCCAGGTAGCCCATTTTAAACAGTTTCCTGGGTAGGGAGTGGATGAACAAGTCCATCAAAATGTGAATCGTCTTTGACACTCAAGCTGCACTCCCAAGAATTTATCTTGAAGAAACAATTGAGGTACCCAAAGATTTAACCGCAAGCAGCTTCCTCTTGCCTTCTTTCACAGTGGGAAGAAAACCGGAAGCCCTCTATCCATGCAACAGACTTACAAAGTGGCTCCAGAGTCTGTGGTCTGAAACTCTACACCATACACACTTGGTACATAGCTTCTAGAAAACTCTTATCAGGGCATTCTGGTGTCTGGACCATAAGTGGTTTTGATTTTTTTTTTCTTTCCCTTTTGGCCTGTGTGTGTTTCGAGTTTTCTACTAAGACCATCCACTGCTTACATACCTTACCAAAAATAGAAAGTAAAAAGAAATATCAGTATTTAAGCCAGTCAATTGATGTGCTATTTCTGTGTACCTTCTGTTGTGAATGAAACACCCCCATGTCACTGCCAAAGTCACTTCTCCCCAGATCTTGTGGCCACGGGGGCCCCTTCCCCGTGCTGTCAGCCAGGGTGTACATCGAAGTCTGAGTTGCCTCCCAGTGCCATGTGGGGCTTTTGAAATCAAGACAGGTTGCGTAAGAGTGGCTTGCCCTGGAGCTCACGGGGCTGTTTAGCACCCCCTGAGTTATTTTTATTGGTGTGTAAACCGAGCTCTCTTCCTTGAGAACTTCCTGAGGCTGTAGAGAATCCTGAAACCCCTGCGGAGGCAGGATGAGCAGTCTTGGCCAGAGCCGGCCTGGGATTTTGTAGGAGGCTCCCTGTCCAGAGTCAGAAAAAGGTGTCAAAGGAACTTGACGCCTGGGCTGGCATCCTGGCATGTCTGCCAGACCTGCCTGGTAGAGCTGATGATGATAATCACAGTGACATTACAGATAAAGCAAACAGTCCTTACTTTGCACAGTCATGTAGACTGTAAGAACCTGCCAGCTGAAATTGTGCAAAATGGTCTTTAAAAAGTCCTTGTGAGAAAATAAAGATTACTCTGTGACCTTTAATATTCTTTTTGCCAAAACACTGAATACTCTCTTATTGTTAGTTACAAATGTTTAAGGAAATGAATGAAAAACTAGCAAAACAAACATGTATTTAGGGGCTTCCCTGGTGGCTCAGAAGGTAAAGAATCTGCCTGCAATGTAGGAGACCCAGGTTTGATTCCTGGGTCAGGAAGATCCCTTGGAGAAGGGAATGGCAACCCACTGTAGTATTCAACATGTATTTCAGTCAGTTCAGTCGCTCACCCGTGTCCGACTTTTTGTGACCCCCTGAATCGCAGCACGCCAGGCCTCCCTGTCCATCACCAACTCCCAGAGTTCACTCAAACTCATGTCCATCGAGTCGGTGATCCCATCCAGTCATCTCATCCTCTGTCGTCCCCTTCTCCTCCTGCCCCCAATCCCTCCCAGCATCAGAGTCTTTTCCAATGAGTCAACTCTTCACAGGAGGTGGCCAAAGTACTGGAGTTTCAGCTTTAGCATCAGTCCTCCCAATGAACACCCAGCACTAATTTCCTTTAGAATGGACTGGTTGGATCTCCTTGCAGTCCAAGGGACTCTCAAGAGTCTTCTCCAACATCACAGTTCAAAAGCATCCATTCTTTGGCTCTCAGCTTTCTTCACAGTCCAACTCTCATATCCATACATGACCACAGGAAAAACCATAGCCTTGACTAGCCATTACTTTGTTGGCGAAGTAATGTCTCTGCTTTTCAATATGCTATCTAGGTTGGTCATAACTTTCCTTCCAATGAGCAAGCGTCTTCTAATTTCATGGCTGCAGTCACCATCCGCAGTGATTTTGGAGCCCAAAAATATAAAGTCTGACACTGTTTCCACTGTTTCCCCATCTATTTCCCATGAAGTGATGGGACCAGATGCCATGATNGCGAAGGAGCCGAAGCAGGCGGTGAGGACCTGCAGGAAGTGGAAGAGTAGGTGCACCTCGGCTGAGTCCTTCTCCTCCTTCTCCTCGTCCGCCGGGTCGTCGCGCGGCGGCTCGGGCTCGGCCAGCGGGGGCGCCAGCCGGACCTCCACGCCGCCCTCCTCGGCCTCGATCTCCGCCTCGGCCACGGCGTTGCAGTAGCTGGAGTAGCTGTCGTAGCGCAGCCGGCGGCGCGAGTAGGCCACGGCGTCGGCCACCAGCTTCTCGCTGTCCTCGGGCGCGGGCGTGTCGCCGCGCCGTGTGGCCAGGCCGGGCAGCCCGCAGATGGCCGCCGTGTAGCACGTGTAGCTGTTGTTGCGCCGCAGCTGCCGCGGGGCCCCGTCCGCCGGGCGCTCGTCGCGGATGCGGTGCAGCAGGTCCTTGTAGAGTCCCGAGTCCTTGTGCACCGTGTGGTACACGTGGCCGTCGGCCCGCGCCGTGCCGTCGAAGCCGAAGGTCCCGTTGGACACGGGCGACTTGGTGGTGCCCTGCGTCATGGACAGCGCCCGGCCTGCGGAGACAGGGGACAGACTGAGCCCGGCCTGCGGGGACAAGGGGCAGCCTGAATCCACGCCTGGGATGCTGTGGGGCCACCATGTCAGCTCAGGAGGCTGTACAGTGAGGGGTTTTACATTTTTCTGCCGTACTCTTTATTTTCCAACCTGACAACGCATGCCATGCAGTATGGTTAAAAAAAAAAAAAAGGGAAACTTGGAAACATACAGCAAAGGGTAAAACTAACAGTACGGCAGTTAAAAAGCGATGCTGCCCTCTCCTAAAATGCGGAAGCACTCTTTCCTTTTCCAGGAATAGGTAGGAGGAGGATCCGCATTGGGAGCTTATTTTACAGAAAACTGGATACAAGAGGGGCTCAACCCATTTCCCTGTGAGATACACACTCCAGGTGCTGCTTAAAAACATGATACAAATGAGCCCACCTGTGAAAGAGAAACAGTCACAGAGAAGAGGACAGAGCGGCTCCTGGGGCAGGAGGAAGGGAGGAGGGATGGAGGGAGAGGCTGGGGCAGCAGATGCAAGCTCACAGGAGGGTAAACAAGGCCCTACTGTAGCTCAGGGAACTATACTGAACATCCTGTAATAAACCCATAATGGAAAAGAATATTTTTAAAAAGGATGTACATATATATATACACACACACATATACCACTTGGCTGTGCAGCAGAAGTTAACATGCTGTTTAATCAACCGTATACTTCAATTTTTAAAAAAAGGCTGATGGACACAGTCAAAGGTGGTCTGTCAGATCAGTGGACAGAGCCCATTCTCTTTCTTGGCCAAGTTGCAGATCCATCCTGGACCGTGGTGCCAGCACCCCTGCAGGGAGGTGGGCCCTGCAGAGGCAGGAGCTGGCCCATCACTGTCCACAAACACTGTGGGACAGAGGACCCTCACGACGGCCCTGATGGTTTCTGCGCTTCTCTAGTGAGACCACTGGTTCCAACGCCAGCTTTCTCTCTGCATCTCCCAGGAGGAAGGTGTTTGTATACAAAGCTGGATAAACTGATAGATAATCCGATCTCCGGCAGTTAGGTGACTGCATGTGGAAGACACAGGTGAGGGGCCCAGAGGTGCTGCTGGGAGACAGCAGGTAAACGGCTCTTGGAGGAAAGTCACAGGACAGGAACAAGCCTGCTCTGGGACCGACCAAGCCCTGGGCCCTTAAGCCCCTGAGTTTTGTCTGGGGACACTTGTGGGCGCTGGAGCCCCATTGCCACAGGCAGGCCAACTGGCCCCCCAAAACTGCCTCTGCCCCGTGCCACCCCAGCCCCCAGGGACTTACCATATGGGGCCCGGGGGTGGTGACCCCCCGACGTGCTTTCTGAGGTCCCCGAGGGCTCCGCAGCTGAGCCCGTGAGGGGGACGGTGCTGTCGTCATGAGCCTTGGCGCCTGGCAGCTCTTTAAATACTGGGGACTCCACTTCCTGAATTTTATTGAGACTTTCATCAGAGGCTCTCGATAAAGCACCTTCTTTTTGTAATTTGCCTGAAGAAAATAAGAGTCATAACTGAAAATCTGGGAAGAGAATTCTTATTTTTGACAAATGAATATAAAAATAAATATTTATCGTGATACTTTCATACTTTGGGAACAACAAAAAAAAAGGGGAAATAAAGTGGACAATTCAATCTGAGAAACAGGCTAGAAAATTCAGCTACGGAGGGAAAGATGGAGGCTCAGCCCTGAGTTATCTCATCCAAAAGCAACAAAAAAGACAGGATTAGATCTGGTTCCCAAGGTAAACATTCTGTAAATTCTACAACCATCTAGCCCGGCCTTCTGTTTTCTTAAACTGACCTCAGAATCACTGAAATGTTTATCCTTTTTGTCTTCATAGATATTGTTAGGGTCTGTCTGCTTTCTTCTGTTCAATAAGAGACTGTGCTCAGATTTCCTCAGGTCACCGAGTCTTAGGAAACAAGTAAATCATTTTCCTCAAAAGGAACAGAGAGATTCTGCTTACTTTTTAAAAAATCCTCTACTTCCAAAAGAAACCAGGGATTTTCAAAAAGTGGTTTTGAAGCTGGAGTGCATTCTTGGTAATCAGATCTGGTATGTGGATTCACGGTCTTGCTGCCTCACACTTCCCTGAGGAAACGTCTAAGCTCTAACCTACCCAACTGACAACGGACAGTCTTCTCCGCTCCTCTGCCAGATACACTCATGCATCACCCTCATTTCTGTATTTACCCAGATAGATCACTTCTATCTCTGTTGTTGCTGTTCAGCCACTCAGTTGTGTCCTGACTCTGCGACCCCATGGACTACAGCACGTCAGGCTTCCCTGTCTTTCACCATCTTCCAGAGCTTGCTGAAACTCACGTCCATTGAGTCAATGATGCCATCCAACCATCTCGACCCTTCTCTTCCTGCCTTCAATCTTTATACCTCTATATTTATCTAAATCTAAATCTAAAAGACAGATTTTTTTTTTTAACTAAGTTTGTTTACTACAAGGAACAAATAAAGGTACACATAGGTTTCTGACCTCAAACTGCTTACAATATAGATGAGAAAAGTTAATATCTGTAAAGATTATAATAACAAATTTTTTAAACTATGTGTTTTGGTTTGCTTTTTTCTTGTTTTTGGCCACACTGTGCAGTTTGTTGGATCTTAGCTCCCCAACCAAGGGTCAAACCTGGGCTTCTGCAGTGGAAGCATGGAGTCTTAACCACTGCACCATCAGGAAGTCCCCCCAAAACGTGTTAACATATGAAACAGGTATTACCATTTTCTCTATTTTATAAATGAGCAAATTGAGGCCCACAGAGACTGAATCACTTGCTGAAGGTCACCCAGGTAGTAACATGCAGTCAGTTTATTCTCTGTCCATGCCCTTAACCATAAGTCTGTACTTAAATGAATAGAACAAGGTATCTATATGTTGAAATGTCAAAATACATGTCATTGGCCAAAAAAAAAAAAAAATCCCCTGGCAAGCCAGAATGGGTAGTAATGTCATTTTCCTACCATAACATTACAGCCTAAAGGTTGGAGCAAAGATTTTATGGTCCATAACTCAGGGAATTAGTGCAGGACAGGGAAGCCTTGGCATGCTGCAGTTCATGGGGTCACAGAGTCGGACACGACTTAGCAACTGAACAACAATCAGAAAAAGCTTTAAATGTCAAGAGCATTCAAGTTTAGTTTATCACTCCCATTGGGGTTAAACCAAACAAGCAGGATGTTTAAAGGGGGCAGGGGTTCCTTCTCAACCAAGAGCAGGGAGCGGCTACACAGGAGAGGAAGAAGCAGCTGGATATGAATCCATCATAGTGTGAAATCACTACTTAGTTTGAAGTTGTATATATACTATTGTAGTGTTTTAATTATTAGTTTTTAAAACGTGCACATGGTAAACTGGCTCTGTGTGTGTAGAATTCTGATTCTAAAAAATGTCTAGGGATCTCACTGGCGGTCCAGTGGCTGGGACTTCACCTCCCAATGCAGGGTAAACAGGTTCAATCCTTGGTCAGGGACCTAAGATCCCCACAAGATCCCATGTACCTCGTGGCCAAAAAACCGAAACATAAAACAGAAGGAATGTTGTAACAAATTGAATAGACTTTAAAAATAGTCCACATTAAAAAAAAAAACCTTAAAAGTCTAGATTCCTGTAACGCCTGTCCCTATAGCCAGCCCCCTCTGCCCTGGCCCTTGACAAACACCTGTCTGGTCTCCCTCCCTACCGTTTTGTCTTTTCCTGATGTCATGTAAATGGAACCATAAGACGTGCTTCTGAGGCTGGCTCCTGCAACGTGGCACGATTAACGCGCCCGAGGTTCATCCATGCTGGTGCAGGCTCGGCAGCCCACTCGTCTTCACTGCCGAGTAGCAGTCTAATATGTGGATGTATTTATTTCCAGAAATACGTGTGTGTTCTGTGGATAATCCAGGCTTTTAGTTTTTGGTGATAGCAAATACAGCTGCTATAAATATTCATCTCCAGGCTTCTGTGTGAATTTAAATGTGCATTTCCCTAGGGTAAACACCTAGGAGTGGGTAAGTGATTAACCTTATAAGAAACCAGCAAACTCCTTTTCTGAGTGGCTGTGCCACTTCGCGTTCCCACCAGGAGTGCATGAATGAACATTCCAGCCACGCCTCATCCTTGTCAGCATTTAGCACTATCCTTTTTTTCTTAAAGCCATTAAAATAGATGTGTGGGAATACCTCATTGTGATTTGAATCTGTATTTCTGATGTCGAACAGCTTTTCATTGACTCATTTGCCATTCATGTATCTTTTTTTGGTGAAAGAGCTATTAAAAATTTTTGTTTTAAATTGGGTTATTTTCTGAGCTTTCTTCATATGTTCTGAATATAAGTCCTTTGTTAGAGGATTTGCAAACACTTTCTCCCAGTCTGCAGCTTGTCTTTTCTCTTAATAGTGTTCCTTACAGGGCAACTGTTTCCAATTTTTATGAAGTGCAATTTACCAACTTCTTTTATGAATTGTGTTTTTGGTATCAAACCTAAACACTCTGCTCTACCCAGGGTCCCAAAAGTTTTCCTCTTTTTGCTCCCAAAGTTTCATAGTTTTCTATTTTACATTTATACTTATGATGGATCTTGAGTTTTGTTTTTTTTTTTTTGCAGGTATAAGGCTTTAGGTCAAGGTTCTTTTTTTGGCATTCAATGCCCAGTTATTCCAGTATCATTGATTGTTTATCAGTGATTTTCAAAAACTGACTTTGTTGAAAATCAATTGGCTATATTTGCAGGTCTGTTTTGGACTTTATCCTGTTCTGTTAATCTAGGTGTTTATCTCTTCGCCATTTCCACACTCTGCTGTAGCTTTTTGTGGCATGAGTCCTTCAACTTTACTCTTCTCCAAATTTGTTTTGGCCATTCCAGTTCCTTTCCCTATAAAATTTTTTAAACTAATGAACTGTTTCTTTTTGGCTGTGTTGGGTCTTCGCTGCTGAGTGAGGGCTTCCTCTGGTTGCAGTGACGGGGCGCGTCCCTTCATCATGGCTCACAGGCTCAGCTGCTCTCGGCATGAGGGATCTGCCTGGGGGCCTGTCCTCTGCAGTGGCAGGCGGACTGGCAGGGAAGTCCTCCACATACATTTTTAAACTGACTTGTATAAATCTACAAAATATCCTGCTGGGATTTTTAGTTAAATTGCATTAAATGTACAGATCGATTTGAGAACGGACATCTTTCCAGTATTGAGCCTTCCCATTCATAAGCGTGGAAACGTCTCCTCGGTTGTTCAGTTTTTCTTTGAAATGTGGGGTTCAAAGTCAGATATGTCCGGATCAAACCATGACTGTAAGGTACACTCTGAGGCCAAAAGGAAATACTTCTTTTCTTTTGAGAGGCCTGTAAAAGCGTGTGGCCATAAGGCTTGGAATTCAGTCATGTTGCCAGTGACAGGAAAAGAGCCCCTGCAGTTTTCTAAGCCAGGGTCTTCCTTTTTAAAAAATTGCTTTCACAGAGGTATAATTTCTGTACCATGAAATTTAAACCTTTTAAAATGTGCAGGTAGATGACCTGTGACAAACAAGTACAGACTATAACTACCCCCCAATTAAGACAGAGTCCTGCCAAGTCCCCTCCTGCGCCTGCAAAGCTCTGTCCTGGCCCTGACGTGCCCTTCCGTCTCTAAAGCTCCCCCGTCCCTGTGAAGTCCCCTCACATCCCCTCCCGCAGTGTCTCCAGCAGCCCCTGGGTGCGGTGGCTGTGGACGGCTGTCCTCTGGAGCCCTACAGGATGGGTTGGTTTGTGCGCGGCTCCTCCTGGGAGTTCGCCTTCTTCATTGCTCATCTGCCCTCTGCTGTGTGAAGAGTTTGGTCATCCACTCACTTGTTAATGAGCCTGTGGCTTGTTTCCACTTTGTGGCTAGTATGACTTAATTTGTGTACGAATCTCACTTCTTCTCTTGGATAAACACCTAGGGGTGGAATTACTTAAGTCATATGGTGAATGTTTGCTTAACTTCATAGGAAACTTGCTGAACGAACTTTTCCCATCGTACTGGTTTTTATTTCACCATAGATGTGTGGGAATTCCAGTCATCACACTCGGAATCTGGTCTTTTTACATTCTGCCATTCTTGAGGGAGGGCAGTGCTATGCTGCTAATTTGCTACCTGCTGTTACCCACGGCAACGAGGACCTCATTCTCACCAAGGTCCCAAGTTATCCAGCAAAAGTCTGAGCCAAAAACCAGGCAGGCGCCCTGAGACAGGGACTGGCCTGACCGTGGTTGTATTCCCTCTGTCACTCAGGATCACGGTGCATGATGCCTGCAGGCTTAGGAATCAGAGCCTTTTTGCAAATCAGAAGAACAGAAAAGCGCTTACCTGTTATCTTCCTCCGCATCCACGGACACACAAAGAGCCACACGAAGAGGGCAAACAGCAGCGCGACCCCGAAGGAGATGAGGGCGATCGCCCACATGGGGAGGACCAGGCCCATCACTGGGGACAGAGGGGACACAGCTGTCACTCGACACGTCTCCAAGGTCGGGTGTGACATCCCCACTCCTGCCATTCCCCGACCCTGAAGTGCATCATCTGCATTCTGTGTTTAATAAAACTCTCAGCAACAACACCGTGCTAGACTTTTTCTGGGGAACAAAGTCTTGGGTTTAAGACACAAGACCGGGACTTCCTGGGTGATGTGGTAGATAAGAATCCACCTCTCAAATCGAAATCATTCCAAGCATCTTTTCTGACCATAATGCACTAAGATTAGATCTCAATTACAGGAGAAAAACTATTAAAAATTCCAACATTTGGAGGCTGAACAACACGCTTCGGAATAACCAACAAATCACAGAAGAAATCACAGAAGAAATCAAAATATGCATAGAAACGAATGAAAATGAAAACACAACTACCCAAAACCTGTGGGACACTATAAAAGCAGTGCTAAGAGGAAAGTTCATAGCATTACAAGCATACCTCAAGAAACAAGAAAAAAGTCAAATAAATAACCTAACTCTACACCTAAAGCAACTAGAAAAGGAAGAAATGGAGAAACCCAGAGTTAGTAGAAGGAAAGAAATCTTAAAAATNATCCAGCAGATGTTGGCAATTTGATCTCTGGTTCCTCTGCCTTTTCTAAAACGAGCTTGAACATCTGGAACTTCACGGTTCATGTATTGTGGAAGCCTGGCTTGGAGAATTTTGAGCATCACTTTACTAGCGTCATCTTGGTTGGGCACTTTTCCCAGTGGGGGTCGGGAAGTGGGGACCGCCCCACATGCACTGGCTTCCTGGCGGCCATCTCAGCCCTGGGCCTTCTGCCCAGTTGGATCCCACAGCTCAGAGACCCTGAGCCTCTTTCCTGAGGACACACAGCAGCTTCACAGGGCAGCTGGCTGAGGCAGAAGTGGAAATCCGGCTTCCCAAGCCCCATGCCCTGCCTGGAGGAGGGGGCACCCTTCCAACCCCACCCAGGGCCCCCCACACACAGCCCGGCCCCCACGTGCTGCACACTGTGCTTCCAGGCGGCTGCAACTGGTCTGGATGCTGATCATTCCCCATCATTCCCCAAGGTGCACCTCCAGCTTATGGGGTCTGAGTGGGGGGCTGATACACTGACAGCTCTGAGTGCAGAGACTGCGGCCTGTGCTTCTGAGAGGTGTGTGCACCGGGGGCCTGGGACTCCCCGCTGCAGAGCCCCTATGCAGGTGGGGACCCCAGCTGTCCCCAGGGCTCATCTGTCCACACTGGGGTCCAAGACAGCCCAGGCTGAAGGGATGGTGACCCCCCAGTGCCCCTTCCCTCCCAGCCCAGGCTCAGGGAACAAGGGCTCTGAGTAGCTCCTGGAGTCGCAGACACGTCAGCCTCCTCCACGGGGCAAGGTGTGCCCCGTGCCGGGCCCGGGGTACAGCAAGGAACCTGTGGTCACACCCCAGGTGGACAGACAGCACATGGGCGGCTGCAGCACCTGCAGGGTGGGGGAGACACAGGGCTCCCAGGGCCCGGAGGTCACGCCTAGGGGTGTATCCCCCAAGTGCTGAGCTGGAGACAGGAATGCTGCAGGCAGGTGGCGAGGGGGCTGGGGGCATCGGACGAAGGGGTCCCCCCCTCCATCCCTGCTGGGGACCAGGGCTGGGAGAGCCACATCCTCCAGAACAGGAGATGCAAAATCCAGCCCGAGGGTCACCGAGTGGGTCGTTCCTAAGTGGGTCCCGAGAGGCAGCTAGAAACAAGACCACGTGAGAAGAAACAGGCTCAGAATTTCCCAAAAGTCCCCCTCCCCCATGTCTGCAAGGCAAGAGGCTCTAGGCAGGCAGGCGGGAGATCCTGGGGACTTAGCGCCTGTCTGTACTGAGCAGGGCAGCCCTCTGTGCAGCGTCCCCCAAGCTCCACGGACCCCAGAACACTGCCGGCATTTGCCTTGGTGGACTGTCTTAGGGGCGGGACAGCCAGGCTGGGCCAGGCCAGGAGAAGAGAGAATGGAAAAGCAAAAGGCAGAGGAGCTGAAGCCAGAGGCCCCAGGGTGGGCGGAGACGGTGAGAATGGGGCCCGAGAGGGCGGGCCCCGCAGTCTCCCCAGCCACTTGGCCTCCTCTGCTGTCCAGGTGATGGAACCTCCAGATGGGCTGGGATGTCTCCTGAGGGACAGAGGAAACACCAGCCTCTTTCCACTTTTCTTCCTCTTCTTACCTTGAACAGAACCCCCTCCAAGATTCTTTTTTCTCACCTTTATTCGTATCATTTTCATTTTCCGAGAAGAAGGCATTTGTCCACCTCTCTCAGCAACTGTTAGTGGTCTGGGAGGTACTGTTTAGTCAGGGAGCTGGTCTTGTGAAAATGGGAGCTGGAACTGACCTCTGCCATTCAGGCTTGGCATGAAGCCTGTCCCATTGTTTTGCTTATTTATTGACCCGGGAGTATTAGGGGCCACCTCCTAGTGTGTGTCATTCACGGACAGACATGGAGCTCGCGGTTCCCAGTGCTCCCAGGGAAGACGGGTTTGCCCAGCCATCAGGAGCCCCTGTTCTACAGCAGACAGAGACCCACTGTGGTGGGAACCTAGGAAACACCGCAAGAGTGCATTTGCACACCGTGGTCACGCTGACTGCAAAGCGCTCCTGACGAGGTGTCCTGTGGGTCAGCCCTAGGCCGGCAGAAATGCATGAAGACTCCTCACTTGGTCTCGGTGGATTTTTCCAGATGGCTGGAATCTCTCTGATCTCCCTAGTTTATGGTAGCCACCTGCCCCCCACCCCCATAGCAAGCCCTTGGGGTCCAGGTGAGCCCAGGTACACTGCTGGCTCAGGTCCCACCAGCTCAGCACATGTTTGCAGGTGACTCTAGAGTCTGAAGTGAAATGTTTTCAATCCAACCATCAGCAGGACTTCTTTATATGCTCCCTGCAGCATCAAGAAAAACAGAAGATGCCCTGTCCTGTGCAGCCTCCAGGCACTGTGGGTCCGGGGGACAGTCCCCCAGGTGGGCTTGATTATCCCCCCTGAGGACCACTCGGCCCCTCCTGTCTGTGGTCAGAGACCCTTTGCAGAGATGAGCTGGCCTGGCACACTGGCTCCGAGCCTGGGGCCTGACGTAGGAAGGGCCAGCCCCTGGCTTTCTGCCACCAGAGGAAGTGGCCTGGTGAGCTGTCAGCCCCTCCCAATCTTGGAAAGGTCCTGCAGTGACTGTTCACGAGAGTGGGAGCGAAGGCGGAAACCACCGGGGGGGAGGGCAGCCCTGGCCACCTAAAGCATACACGGGTTCCCACCTGTGATGAAAATGCCCCAGTAGCAAATGTGGTGTTTGCTCTTTGTTTGAGAGATTTTTTTTTTTTAATCACATTAAGAGGAACTTCTTTGTGCTTTACAACGTTGGGCTTTTTTAAAATCAGAAATGAATGTTCGGTTTTATCCAGTGCCTTTGCAACATGTATCAGAACGATAGCTGCTTTCCTTTGGCAAATTGAAGTATGATTTCGTAGTAATAGCACGGAAGCCTTCCTGAAATAAACCCACTTTATTCTGTACGGCTAGCTGAAAATTGCTAGTGTTTGAAAAAGGACATCTGTGTCTATTTATAAGTGAAAGTGACCATCTGTTGCATGAGCCTGCCTGTTCCCAGGCACGTGGGCAGACCATCTTCAGAGGTTTGGGACCAGGGTTTTGTTAACTTTTTCAAAGAACTGAGAAGCTTGACATCTTTTTCTGTGACCTTAAGAATCTGAAAGAACTGCCTGAGTCTAGCACCTTTTATGAAAGTAGTTCTTTAGCAATTTTTTCTTTTTTCCTCTCAGATTTTCTGCTTTATAAGTCAAGATCCCACCATTTATGATCTCCCCCAGAGCACTCCCATTCTTCAAAGACTTTCCAATTTTTAACATACATGTTTTGCATGTTGGTCTCATACTTGTTCTAATCTTTTAACTGTGGTTTTGTATGTTGGTGTTTTCTCTGCCTTTNCCCCACTCCAGTACTCTTGCCTGGAAAATCCCATGGATGGAGGAGCCTGGTAGGCTGCAGTCCATGTGGTCGCTACAAGTCATATATGACTGAGCGAATTCACTTTCACTTTTCACTTTCATGCATTGGAGAAGGAGATGGCAACCCACTCCAGTGTTCTTGCCTGGAGAATCCCAGGGGCAGGGGAGCCTGGTGGGCTGCCATCTATGGGGTCGCACAGAGTCGGACACGACTGAAGCGACTTGGCAGCAGGGATACTGTTGCAGTGAAAAGGAAAAAAGAGAAATGAGTATTTCTTTTTCCCTTTCCTGAGAACAAAGAATATAAAGAGAACAGTGGGTAGGCCTGAAGAACAGTGAGCATACCCAGTGTTTTTACTTAATATGCTCCTAACTCCGAAGGTCTGTAACTAAGCTTGCTTTTCTGCCCCCTAACTCTGCAGGAGCTATACTTTGCACCTATTTTCCTTTGATTCTATGCTAAATACATCCCCTATCTGGTGTTTACCTTACAACACCCTTCCCCTTACAGTTACACATCAGAAGGGAGGCTGCAGAGCCACCAAAATGCTAGACTCAATTAGTGGGTTACTGTTGCCAGTTTATGGCTGTCTTTGAAACAATGCAAGAGGACGAAATCAAGATCCTATTGAAGAAGGAATTCATAGGGCCTGGACTCCATCTTAGGCCTGTTCATGCTGATCATGCTCGGCCACCTTTCCAATGGACTCTGTGTTTAGTGCCTATGAAAACAACAATAGAAGGATAAGACCCCCTCCAGACAGGAGGACCTTGAAGATTGTATCTAGGCTACTCATCGCCTAAGAGAAAACATACACTAATCACCCCTTCCTCCAGACAGGCCATAAATTTTTCTGTATCAATTGGAGTGTAGCCTCGAGTTTATTGATTATTGGCTAATTGTTGGACTGTTTGAGCACATGAGCACATAGCACGTGAATGATGGGGTTATTGGGATTGTATTCTCCTTGGTTGACGTAAGTCTTAAGGAATTTGGAGTGGTGGGTTCAGACACATACACATGGGGTATAAAAGATTTTTGCAAATGCTGGTCAGGGTCCTTGGCTAAGAGAAGACTCTGTCTTGGGCCTGCCGGTGTAATAAACTGCACTCCACTATCTGCATTGTCTGCCATTTAGATTCTAATTATTTCCATATTTCACTCCTTCTGAGTGAGTCGGTTTCCCAGAACGCGTGGCTATAACACTATTACCTTTGCTCCTCATCACTGACTCCTGACTGCGAGCCCTTGTCTTATATAAGGCCCTAGACTCCTCATGGAGCAGGAGTGGGGTAGGAGGTGGGCACAGTTCTTGAGGCATGAATCTACTGTTTTCCCCTCTCCACTGGCTGAGAATAAAAGCAACCTTTCTACTTCCCCAAAAATCTATCTCCGTATTTTTCCTTCAGCTTTAGTGGGCAGAGAAGGCCAAGATTTTGGCCAACAACAATACTAGGCAAAGTATCTTGATTTGTTTATCTGAAAATAGGAGAGTAATAGAATTCTCTGAAGCTCTTCTGGGGCTTCCTGGGTGGCTCAGGGGTAAAGGATCAGCCTGCCAATGTAGGAGATGAAGGAGACGGGAGTTTGATCCCTGGGTTGGGAGAAGCCCAGGAAGGAAGAAATGGCTGCCCACTCCAGCATTCTTGCCCTGGGAGTCCCGTGGACAGAGGAGTCTGGAGGGCTATGGTCTTTGGGGTCGCAAAGAGTCAGCCATGACTGAGCAACTCAGCATGCACGCACGCACGCACCACAGAGCTCTTCTAACAGGTAAGATCTTTGATTCTGACTGTGCTCTGAAAAAGAATCAAATAAAAGCTGTACCTTCTCTTAGAAAAACTTTCCGAACAGATTTAGTGAATTTCTCAGGGTATGCTCTTTGCTTATCTTCCCCCATCTCATCTAGGAAATACCAGTGGGTGTTTAATTCAGACCCTGAATAGAATATATTATTTGAATTCTCTTTTTCTCAGCAGAGGTACAGGAAACAAACCGACCAAACCCATGAAAGAAACTACAGTTGACCCTTGAACAACGTGAGGGTTAGGGGCGCTCATCCTCCACGCTGTAGAAAATCCGCTTATAGCTTACGCTGGTCTCTTCGTATTTGTGGTTCTGCCTTAGAAGATTCACCAGCTTGGGATCATGCAGTGCCGTAGTATTTCTTACTGAAAAAAAAANTGCCCTTTGGAGGGATCTATTTTGTGTTTCTTTATTTAAATGTCCTGATTTGGATTCTTACTTCATTTATTTTCATTTATTTTTAGTAATAATAAGATAAATTACAACTGCAGATTTTTCTCAAAATTCAGTTTTGCCTTGATTTCATTAATTTTTACGTGCAATGTTGCCATTATTTTTTCTTAACAACCTATAATTGAATTTTTAAATCCCATTTGGCCCTGAAATTATATGAGTGATCTTTCATTTCTAGGGGTTCTTTTTTTTTATCCTTTTCTTACTAATTTCTAGTTTCTGATATTGTAGTCAAAGACTTAAAATCTCCACTTTGAGAATTTATCAAGTTTTCCTTTGCGGCCTAAATAGGATCCTGGGACTTTTAAAAAGCTTGTTGATTCTTTGCAGGATAGAAACTTCCTCATATGGTCACTGAAATCAGGTTTATTAAATTTATTTTTCATTTTTATGCTAGTTACTATTCACTGAACCTGGAGAGGTGTGTTACAGCCCCCCACTAGAAGAGTCTGTCATGATTATTCATAGCAGTAGGCTGTCTGGACCCTGCAGACCTGTGACAACACCCTTCTCCTTGTGAACGCCCCTCTCTTCCCGGTTACCAGGTTACCGGGTTACCGTCTTCCGTGCTGGCTTGTGCTCCATCGCCCCCGCCGTCCTCTCCGGTCTCCAGGCAGATCTGTCCCTTTCTCTTCCTTCTGCTTTCGTTTCTCTTGCCTTTGAGATGACTGCTGTGAACAGGGTGAGTGGGGCTTTGTTTTTCCCTACACTCCCCCTGCCCTCCTGGTGTTTGCAGTCTAGTCACCAAAACCAACAGTGAGTGAACAATCCCGAGTTAAGAGTTCAGATAGGAAGAAGGCCACAGCTGTGAAGGAAAACCCTACTTTGCTGGGGATCCTAACGAGTTGAAGCATCAGAAAAAAGGCCTGTTTGAGGAAGGGACATCTGAGGGACATGCAGATGCTAGCCTTGTGACGACCAAGTGAACGGTCTTCCACATAGAAAGTGCGGCATGTGCAGAGCTCCTGAGGCAGGAACACCAGCCAGGCAGTGTGGCCAGGGAGAGAGGGAGGGGGACAGTTGAGAGTGGAGAGGTGGGGGCTGCATGAGAGCTTTTGACTGCAGCGCAGGTACATGAAGCGGGGAGAGCATTGAAGGCATGAAGCAAGGGCGAGCTGGTGTGGGCAGCGGGCTGAGGCTGGAGAGCGCAGAGGCCGGGACTCTGGCCCCAAGAGCCCATGGTGGACAGAGCCCAAGCTGCAGAAGAGAGGAAAGCGGAGGAGGAAGATGATGGCTGCCTTTGGACCACAAGGAGATCCACCCAGTCCATCCTAAAGGAAATCAGTCCTGAATATTCAAACTCCAATCCTTTGGCTACCTGATGCGAAGAACTGACTCATCGGAAAAGACCCTGAGGCTGGGAAAGACTGAAGGCGGGAAGAGAAGGGGACGACAGAGGAAGAGATGGTTGGATGGCATCACCAATGCCACAGACATGAGTTTGAGCAAGCTCCGGGAGTTGGTGATGGACAGGGAAGCCTGGAAAGTTGCAGTCCATGGGGTCGCAAAGAGTTGGACACGACTGAGTGACTGAACTGAACTGACTGAACTGCTAAGCTGAGTAGGGGGAGGAGAAAAGGCACAGAGATGCCCACGCCCCTGCCCACGATCCGTGCAGAGAAATGAAAGCTGGTCACAGTGACGGGGCTGCGGGGGGAAGGGAACCCCTGGAAATGGGGGACCCAAGGCAACTAAGAGAGGGCAAGGCTTCCTAGGCAGGGATGAAAGATGCGGCTAGGCCGGGGGCACCCCGAGAGTCAGGTGCGCGGACAGCCCGCTGTGCCCAGGACCAGGGCTTCAGATGGGGGTGAGGATGTCAGGGATGTTGGAGGTTGCAGCCGCAGGGCCCGGCCGAGCAGTGAAGGAGCGCGGCAGAGCGCGGAGGAC
>SJYV01024370.1:2802087-2855079 GCA_006410875.1 Neotragus pygmaeus | reverse complement strand
TGGACTATAAAGAAAGCTGAGTGTCGAATTGATGCTTTTGAACTGTGGTGTTGGAGAGGACTCTTGAGAATCCCTTGGACCTCAAGGAGATCCAACCAGTCCATCCTAAAGAAAATCAGTCCTGAATATTCACTGGAAGGACTGATGCTGATGCTGAAGCTCCAATACTTCGGCCACCCGATGCGAAGAACTGACTCTTTGGAAAAGACCCTGATGCTGGGAAAGATTGAAGGCAGGAGGAGAAGGGGACGACAGAGGATGAAATGGTTGGATGGCATTACTGACTCGATGGACATGAGTTTGAGCAAGCTCCAGGAGTTGGTGATGGACAGGGAGGCCTGTCATGCTGTAGTCCATGGGGTTGCAAAGAGTCAAACATGACTGAGGGACTGAACTGAACTGACAATAAATCAAAAGAAGGTCTCAAGATTGTAAATTTACATTTAAGAGAACAGGATTAGCCAGAAGGTTTTCCAGGAAGGAAAAACTGTCCTCAAGCAGGATACACTGTTATTATATAATCCTTAGTACAGGGTTTCAAGAGAGTTGTTTGTTGTGTAATCATCAGTTCCCAGCTTAAAGAAAAAAATGTTTTATGTGACTAAGATTAAGGAATGTGGAGAAAAACAAATGTTTGTTCTTTCCTCTTTCTTGAGAATTCCAGACCGCTATCTCCATTTTGAGAACCCCAGACCCCTTTCTCCTCCCTGGGGACCCCAGACTTATCAACTTGCCTAGGAATTGACTCTCTCAAAGGGAGAGAGTCGTCTCCCTGGTGGCTCAGACGGTAAAGCGTCTGCCTGCAGTGCAGGAGACCTGAGTTCGATCCCTGGGTTGGGAAGATCCCCTGGAGAAGGAAATGGCAACCCACTCCAGTACTCTTGCCTGGAAAATTCCATAGACTGAGGAGCCTGGTAGGCTACAGTCCATGTGATCGCAAAGAGTCGGACACGACTGAGTGATTTCAGTTTCAGTTTCAAAGGCATGGCAACCCACTCCAATATTCTTGCCTGGAGAATCCCATGGATAGAGAAGTCTGACAGGTTGTAGTCCATTGGGTTGCAAAGAGCCAGACATGACTGAAGTGACTCAGCACACAGGAATGCAGGTATAAGCATTTCCCCAGGGCAGAACCAAGTCTAAAGCATGGGAGAGTTCCCTGACATTCCAGTGGTTGCGACACTGCACTTCCAATGCAAGGGCCACAGGTTCAGTCCTGTTGGGAAATGGAGATCCCACAAGCCACGCAGCAAAAAGAAAAAAAGAAAAAGTTTAAAGAATAGAAGTCGCAGGAAGGTACATTGACATGTAATACAAGAAAGCATTTTCCTACAGGCAGCAGTGCTGGAGACACAGTGAATCTCCTCGAGAAGGCGTGTGTCCCATCTCTGGAGGTGTGTGAGTAGCCCCTGGCTGAAGATTTGGTGAAAGTCAAAATATAGCAGATTTATGTGAAGTGAGGGAAGGTTGGATTAGGTGATTCCGGAGTTCTTTCAAATCGGAAATTTTCTTATTACACTTCTAGCAGAAGATGTCATAAAGGATGGCGTGGAGAAGCTGGCACGAAGCCTTCGAGATCACCTTGGGAAGATTCTGACACATGGTGATGGGGAATGCATATTTCAGGCCAAAGGGATGGGCCGACGAGAGACTGAGCAAGAAAGAGTAGGACATGAAGCTAAAGAAGTTTCAGCCTAGTTGTGTCCTAAGATTGAAATTTACCCCAAATAACAAAGAACTTTTGGCATTTCTGCCTCACCCTAGCCTCACAACTTCTATTTGAGTACTGCTGCCCCTTCCAGGGGGGGTTGAGGATGAGATGGCCAGACGCAGGTTTATAGGCTGGTTTATATTTCGAATGTGACCCTGTTCCCTTGGCCTCAGCTGATTACTGTAGAGTAGACATTGGTACTGTAGCTGGCCCAGTCAGGTTCTCCCTTTTTAGATGGGGTGCCCGCTCCAGCCACCTGGAAGACTCAGTTGTTTTGAGGTCCCCCTGAGTGCCCCATGGTCTTTTCATTTGGGGTGAGGTTGTCAATAATGGGCAAACTTGGGACTTCCCTGATGGTCCAGTGGCTAAGATTCTGTGCTCCCAAGACAGGGGGCCTGGGTTCGATCCCTGATCGTGGAACTATATCCCACAAGCTGCAACTAAAAGTTTGCATGCCACAACTTAAGATCCCGCATCCCACAACTAGGACTGGGTCAGCAAAATAAATATTTAAAAAATAATAAAGGGCAACCATTTTTGAGCTTTGTTGAAGAGGTAGAGAAAGGTAGTCTACAGAGAGGAAGTGAAGGATGGGGGGAGATGGGGTGCCTGCTCCAGCCACCTGGAATACTCAGTTGTTTTGAGGTCCCCCTGAGAGCTCTGTGATATCCTTTAAATAGATTTATTCTTTTAATTTTAGCCAGTTCGGATGGACTCCTGGTACTTGCCACAATGTGAGATTTAGCCAAGACCTTCTTTCATAGGGAGTCAACCAAGGCCTTGAAGGGAATTATCCATAGTTCCTGAAGGAGTTTCAGGAATATTCATCTGGAGAAAGGGTGGCAGAGAGGGTGAGGACAGTCTGATAGGTGATGAGACCTGAAAGGAGGCCTCCCTGATCACTTAGATATCGCCCCCAAACACATACGGTGCAAACACTTGTACAATAACCAGTCTTCCAGATTCTGTTTTTCTGTTTGACCTGCTTTCTCCTACTTCCCTCCCTCCCTCCTTTCTTTCTTTCTGGCAATACAGCATGGCTTGTGGGACCGTAGTTCCCTGACCAGGGATCAAACCCTCACCCACAGCAGTGAAAGCACAGAATCCTAACCACTGAAACACCAGGGACTTTTCCCTGACCTGTTTTCTAGATGGACTCAAGCCTTCTAATCAGAAGATGGGAAATGTTTTCTTTTTTCTCACAGAGGTAGACAGATGGTAGGGAGTCACTTTCTTTGCTGTTACAAATCAAACAGGGTGATGTTAACTGATATCCTCAATACACATAAAGCAGGCCAAACTTGGATTATGACCACTTTGGAAGTTCAAGAATGGCTGGGCATGCCCAGAGAACTTTCGTGGTGACCCTACAGAAATTCTTTTCAAGAAGAGTAGAGAAGTTTCCTGAAGGTGAGGGGGACTCATGAACTTGACCCAAGAATGAAGTTGCCAGAGGGGAGTTGAGGTCTTTCCTATATACAGTAGCTACTATCTAAGCATATACATCTGGCTCAGCCCCCTGAGCATAACTTAGGGTTCAGGACCAAGAGAAGTTGAGAAAGGAGAGTAAGTAAAACCTGAAAGAACTGCTTCACCAGCTGAACGCCCTGGAGCCCAAGCAGTGGAGCCTTGTGTACACCTCTACCATAATGTAAATTCAGAATAGAGAGATTTTCTCCTGACTCTATCAGCCCCTGGAGTCTACTTTTGCATTTGGACTTGGGGCTAGTTGCCTCAGGTCTAGGCTCTAGAAGCCCAGGTAGGAAGCCTGGAGCAGCTCACACACCAGGGACTGGTCTTCTGAAATAGCACAGAAGACTTGCAGGAAGCTGGAGACCTTGTACTAGCAGGTGGGGGTCAGAATGCAACAGCGTGGGAGGATAAAGATGAATATGATCCTATTTGAACTCACAGAGGCTGACTCCTGTCCTCCGAGCTACGTTGAGAAGGAACCGCCCAGAGAGGTAAAGAAACTGATCAGTACCACATGGCAAGACAGTAGGGCTCAACTGAGTTCCAGATTGCTGGCCCTGAACTATTATTAGTTTTTGGCCACAAAAATCAATTCCCCCCTGCCCTTAAAAAAAAAAAAATCAATGTTACATCTAGAGATTGGGAATGGAGCCATTGAAGTGAGGTCACCCAGGGACCACGGGGTCCATGGATTGCAGGTGAATGCTCATCTTTAGGAGATCCCTACCTTTGGTATGTTCCGCTCAGCCCTCCCTCCAGGTAGAGGAAAAACCCAAGTTGAGTTTCTAGAACTTTAGAATGCATGGTCCATCTAGCCATGACATCATAAGGGCCTTGGAAGAGGGTGATAGACTTAGTAAACTCCTTTCCCCTGAGGCTCTGTTTTCTTCTCTGGGGAGTTCTACCTTCTGACCTCCTGGCAGCTGGGAAGAAGAGGAAGCAACCATGTGGTGGCCCAGATATTTGTGTCAGAATCATCCTGACCAAAGCAGCTTGTGTCAAGACACCCAGGAGGAAGTAGTGGGTGGGGAGCCCGCGGCTGGGAAATAGCAGCTGATGGCAGCCAGTGGCATTTACACCAGCGGATCTGCTGTGAATCTAAAAAGAGAACTCTGCCCTGATTTGTCCTGGGTTTAGAGGCAGTTGGGCCTGGTGGATGGTGGGTGTGGCAGAGAGGCCTCAGCCCCTTCCTGTTGCCAGCTATATCAACCAGAGGCCCACTGGTTCCTGCACACTGGAGACTCCCTCCTGCCACAGCCTTGCTTAGTCAATATTTTATTCATTCAAGAGCCACAGGAAAGGGACTTCTTTTCTGGTCCAGTGGGTAACAGCCTGTTCTCCCAATGCAGGGGGCCTGGGTTCGACCCCTGGTCAGGGAACCATTATTAGATCCTGCATGCTGCAACTAAGACCCAGCATAGCCAAATAAATAAATAAGCTTAAAAAAAACTAGCCACAGGAAAGAAAAGGCTCAGTGTGAGAGTCTGAGTGGATTGGAACACGAGAGGCCATTAGGAGTGGACGCCGCCTTCCAAGTTATCGCTGTGCCTGGTTTATGGAGCTCATATTTCTATGTCTCATGACATATTTCTCTGCATGTTTGCACTGCCCTCTCCTCACTTATAACTGGCCAATCCTCTCTCTGTTCCCCAGCTCACATTCTGGCAGAAGCCAATGGATTACTTACCTGCCACCAGTGTGTTGTTTTGTGTTACACAGCCATTAAGTAAGTTTCTGGTTCTAGGAACTTAGCCTTCTTCTTTAAACTCCTTTAATCTCTTCCTTTAGGATGATACAGATTTTTGCTTAAGAGTCTAGATCCTGGAAAGCAAAAGCCTCTTAACTATCTTAGAGAAAAGGATCGCCCCAAGCATGCATTCATTCAGTAAATACTTACTGATTCAATATTTATTCACTCTGCTCCAAGTACTGTTTTAGGTACTGGGCACACAGTGAGGGCTTCCCAGGTGGCGCTAGTGGTAAAAAAAAATAAAACCTGCCTCCCAATGCAGAAGACACAAGGGTTCGATCCCTGGGTCTGGAAGATCCCCGGAGGAAGGCATGGCAACCCACTCCACTACTCTTGCCTGAAGAATCCCCCAAGGACAGAGGAGGCTGGTGGGCTATAGCCTATGGATTGCGAAGAGTCGGACACGACTCAGCAACTAAGCACAGCACAGGGAAGATGGACAATCAGCTGGATGGCTAAGGAAATTAGGTAGTAGAAGTAGTTTGTTAGTGCTAAGGAACAAGAACCTCAAGGAGATGAGGGAAGGAGCCTGCAAGAGAACAAGTGTCCGGAGGCAGAGGGTGATCAAAGAGCCGGGCAAGCAGAGAGGCTGAACACGAGTAAGCTTGAGGCAGGCAAGCTCAAACAGGTGATGAGATATCTGATGGATCAAAGCTGCACGGGCAATGGTGAGAACTTTGGTTGGTGTTTTGAGTGAAATGAGAAGAAGTTGGAGGGTTTTGAGCAAGAGACTGATGTGATCTATTATTTTCATTTATTTACTTTTGGTTGAGCACATGCCATGTGGGTTACCAGTTCCTCAACCAAGGATCAACCCATGTCCCCTGCAATGGAAACCTGAAGTCTTAACCACTGGACTGCCAGGGAAGTCTCTGACTTATTTTCAAAGGACCCCTCTGGCTGTAGCAGAGGCAAAGTTGGAAGCAGGACCAGTTAGTTAGGGGACTGCCACAAAATCTAGGTACAAGGAGCTTCTGTACTGGTGAACAGCTGGAGGTGCTGGGAGAGGGTGATGCCTGGAGAAGACAAGGAAGCTCTTTCCTCACACCCTGCCCTGTTCATCTTTTCCTTCTGGCTGTTTCTGAATTATCAGTTCAGTTCAGTCACTCAGTTGTGTCCAACTCTTTGTGATCCCATGGATTGCAACACGACAGGCCTCCCTGTCCATCATCAACTCCTGGAGCTTGCTCAAAACTCATGTCCATTGAGTCAGTGATGCCATCCAACCATTTCATCCTCTGTCATCTCCTTCTCTTCCTGCCTTCAATCTTTCCCAACATCAGGGTCTTTTCCAAAGAGTCAGTTCTTCGCATCAGGTGGCCGAAGTATTGGAGCTTCAGCTTCAACATCAGTCCTTCCAATGAANCAACACCACAGTTCAAAAGCATAAATTCTTCTGCACTAGGCTTTCCTCATAGTCCAACTCTCACATCCATACCTGACCACTGGAAAAATTATAACCTTGACTAGACGGACCTTTGTTGGCAAAGTAATGTCTCTGCTTTTGAATATGCTATCTAGGTTGGTCATAATTTATCTTCCAAGGAGTAAGTGTTTTTTAATTTCATGGCTGCAGTCACCATCTGTAGTGATTTTGGAGCCCAAAAAAATAAAGCCAATAGAGCATTGTAAAGTAAAATAAAGTAAAAAAAAAAAAATTAATTTAAAAAAAAAGAAATAAAACACTTCTAGTTTAAAAAAAAAAAAAGTCTGACACTGTTTCCATTGTTTCCCCATCTATTTCCCATGAAGTGATGGGACCAGATGNAATAAAGTAAAAAAAAAATTAATTTAAAAAAAAAGAAATAAAACACTTCTAGTTTAAAAAAAAAAAAAGTCTGACACTGTTTCCATTGTTTCCCCATCTATTTCCCATGAAGTGATGGGACCAGATGCCATGATCTTCGTTTTCTGAATATTGAGCTTTAAGTCAACTTTTTCACTCTCCTCTTTCACTTTCATCAAGAGGATTTTTAGTTCCTCTTCACTTTCTGCCATAAGGATGTTGTCATTTGCATATCTGAGGTTGCTGATGTTTCTCCTGGTAATCTTGATTCCAGCTTGTGCTTCTTCCAGCTCAGCATTTCTCATAATGTACTCTGCATTGAAGTTAAATAAGCAGGGTGACATGTTGTTCCATGTCCAGTTCTAACTGTTGCTTCCTGACCTGCATATAGGTTTCTCAAGAGGCAGGTCAGGTGGTCTGGTATTTCCATCTCTTTCAGAATTTTCCACAGTTTATTGTGATCCACACAGTCAGGTTTTGGCATAGTCAATAAAGCAGAAATAGATGTTTTTCTGGAACTCTCTTGCTTTTTCCATGATCCAGCAGATGTTGGCAATTTGATCTCTGGTTCCTCTGCCTTTTCTAAAACCAGCTTGTACATCTGGAAGTTCACAGTTCACGTATTGCTGAAGTCTGGCTTGGAGAATTTTGAGCATTACTTTACTAGTGTGTGGTCAAGAGGCTCCTAATTCAAAAACTCTGTGAATATTTTTGAATATGTGAATTTTACAAACATTTAATTCCATTAAGGAATTCACAAAAACATCACCGACCCAGCACCTTTCTGTATGTGTTTGTGGTAGATGTAAGAGGAACTAATCTGATCCTGGCTTATACAGAGGGTGGTTCTAGAAAACACCTTTTTAAAAGTTCTTCACATTAAATTTTTCTTCCATTGTTTCCAGGTTTTCAGCAAAGTGTTAAACATTGCAGCCTGTTCTCAGTGATCCCTTGAGGGAGCCAAAAAGCCAGCTCTCTGCACAAATATAAAATGAAGCGTTTTGGACCAATAATAGTCACCTGAGAGACGTTAGTCTTAAGACAAAGGGTGAGATGACAAACTACAGAGCACATGGTAAACTGAGCCGAGTGGAGAGTTAGATTCTGGAGCCAGGTGGCTGCTTGTGTGCAAACAGGGAATAGAACAGATAACATACGCATTCTCTGAAGATCGCCAGAAGTAGGGTAATCTGGTAAAAGTCTGGATATATCATAGTCAGGTGAAATAGCAACTATTTGTACACTGTGCATGAAAGGAAAAATCAGGTGATTATTGAATAAATTCTAGGATATTTGGCTGAAACTATCATTAGATTAGTAATTTCGTACATAACACATATATTTGTTACTAATACATATTAACGTGTTTTAAAAGAGTAAATGGGGGGCTTCCCTGATGACTTGGTGGTAAAAGGCCCACCTGCCAATGCAGGAGACTTGGGTTGGATCCCTGATGTGGGGGAATCCCACATACCCGAAGAGCAACTAAGCCCATGCACCACAGCTATCCAGCCTGTGCTCTAGAGCTCCATAGCCTCAACTTCTAAAGCCCTTTGTGCCCTAGAGCCCATGTTCTGCAACAAGAAAAGCCATTATAGTGAGAAGCCCACACAGTGCAACAAGAGAGTAGCCCCTGCTCACACAACTAGAGAAAATCACGCATAGCAATGCAGATCCAGCACAGCCAAAAATAATAATAATAAAAAAATCTTAAAAATAAAGAGTAAATGGGTCTGAGACATTCTCATTCTGATGTACTTTACCAATTAAATATTTCATGGCTAGAAAAAACCTTGAAGGATATATGGCGCTCAAATTAAGTAACTTTAATTATGCATTCACCTATTAATTTCAACTTCTAAAACATCCTCTAATTCAGGGAAAGTTTGATGGCAGAAGGAGAAGAGGGCATCACAGGATGAGATGGCTGGATGGTATCATCTGTGCAATGAACATGAACTTGTGCAAATTCCAGGAGATAGTGAAGGACAGGTGAGCCCGCCATGCTGCTTTTCATGGAGTCGCAAAGAGTTGGACACAACTAAGCAACTGAACAACAACAACAACAAAATTCAGAGCTAACATTCTTTCTCAGTAAAATCTTTAAAAATAAAATCATTATTTCCCACATGCCTAAATAGTTTCCTGCAGTTTGTTCATTCAGTAGCAGAGAAACTGATTCAATTCAGTAGCAAATCTAGAAATGAATCTAGCCATCTGTCTTGGACTGCACATGATCAGGAGTGTACACAGGTGAACAAGTGAGTGAGGAAGGCATGAGCAAAGAAGAAATAGAATGAAGAAGAGAAAAAATTATAATGATAAGAATCTTACCTTTCTCCTTTTCTCCACTTTAGACACAAGCAACCCCAGATACAGTTTAAATGTTAGTGGATTCTATTCTGGACACCTCTTCAGATGTGTTTGCCCATACGAAATAAGTTAATACGTTATGAAAATGAAAGTGAAGGTCACTCAGTCATGTCCAACTCATTGCGACTTCATACACTACATATACAATCCATGGGATTCTCCAGGCCAGAATACTGGAGCAGGTAGCCTTTCCCTTCTCCAGGGGATCTTCCCAATCCAGGTACCAAACTCAGGTCTCCCACTTTGCTAGTGGATTCTTTACCAGCTGAGCCACAAGGGAAGCCCAAGAATATCAGGGTGAGTAGCCTATCCCTTCTCCAGCAGATCTTCCCAACCCAGGAATTGAACCAGGATCTCCTGCATTGCAGGTGGATTCTTTACCAACTGAGCTATATCAGCGAAGCTCTAATACATTATACCCATCTCAACCCCATCTATTGAAAAGAAGTTGTCTTTGGACCCATATAGCTCTTACATCACTCCAAAAGGAATAGAACTTCAGAGGGTATTTTTTAGCTATGCTAAAGAAAAAATGATATGATAATTCTTACCTAAAATTTTTTTGATAAGGATTAAATATCATGTTTTTTTTTTTCTCTTTGGGCTATTGTGTTCCAAGAAAATGTAATTTAAATAAAAAATACACTTAAAATATAATATAATCCTATTGGGCTATTGTGTTCCAAGAAAATGTAATTTAAATAAAAAATACACTTAAAATATAATATAATCCTATCACCATCATATATGTTAATTAATTTTGTATTTTAAGGTACATTGTCTAAATTTATGTTTTAAGAATTTTGCAAAGCAAGAAACTAATAAAGACTGAGGTATGTCTGTGCTTGTAAAATAAAAATATAATCTACTTATAATTATTAATGTAATTTAGAGATGCAGCACAGATGATAAAAATTAATGGTAACTATTTTAATAATTCCATAATTATTACACTGTGCATAGGATCTTTTACTATGAACAGATTTAGCACATTTAACAAAATATAGTTACATATTCATAAGACTATAAATATTATTCTAACTAATTTTTTTTTAAGATTTGATATCATTATGATTTTTGCCAGACTTTAAAATTTGTGATTCTTAAAGTTAATCTTTAAAATTCTTTTCTTCTAATTTCCCTCAAAAAGTCATAAGATAGGTAAATTTTCTTTTATTTACAAAGACTGAACTCATTCAGAAATATGGAAGGACATGGATTCAACCAATATGGAAAATGAATGAATGGCTATTATTATTTCCAATTGACAGTGAAATTTTCTAAATAAAAAGAGATATAGAAGAGTAAATTTTATCTTATTTCATTCACTTTTTTAGTGACATCTCAGATATTTAACTTCAAATCTTTGTTGAGAACTAAAATTTATTTGCATTTTTAAATGCAAATGTTGTTACAGTTCCCTTGATTCCAAATATATACTTCAACTAATAATTTAAATTCTACTCTATCATTTACAGAAATGTCTTCCTTGGTTCCTTGTAACTGCATTCTTTTGTAATTATATTGTATTTATCATTTAATCCAAATATTCCAGTCTAGCTGTATGTTCCATTGGTTAAGAAAGAAAATATTATTGTATCCAATGTCCCTTACTTACACAAAGGTTCTTATTGATTTGATGTTTCAAATAGCACACTTGACAGTTTTATTGTTGTCCCTGTTAAGAATGCAGCTCAAACAAGACAAATGTCCTTTGCTGTCAAAGACAAGGATATCTTATGCCTTGAATGCCAGCACAGACAGGAAATTGCTAGCAATGGTTTAAAACAGGGATTTCAGGAAGAAAAAGGGAAAGGCTTCTTGACAATCTACATTCTTTACAAATTGTCCATCAAAGGAGAAAAAAATTCTTTAGATTACATGTTAACTTTTTAACAGATGCATGTAGTTATGTCAAATAGTCACCATGCAAGAAAAACCTAGGTACTGTAATAATCAGAAGAGCATATTCTGAAATACTTAATGAGTTGTATTCATTTTGTTGAAATACTGTTAATTAAATTACATGTAATAAAATGAAACTGTATAGAAACAGGTATGTTAACTATAATTTAAATCAGGTTGGTTAAATGCAATGACAAAGTATGTGAAATTTCTGAAAAATAAACCTTAATTTCAAATCTTTTAGATGAAATCAGGATTTATAACATGTATTTTAAAAGAAAAACTACAAATGACAAAGAAATCACTGAAACATTTAAAAAGTCACAAATTAAGAATCAATTATAGGTATATTCTCTTCTGCTTTATTGTTACTAATGTCTTGTTCTGTTATCTGGGGTGAAATCTCAATTGACTGGCAACTTATTATCCAGGTACTTTTGCTTCTAGAGCAACAAGCATTTTGCTGCATTTTCTTTCCTTTGCACCTTGCCATATTCTTCTTTTTTTTTTAATCAAGATATATATACATTGCAAGTGGGTTCAGCATATTTTGAACAGGGAAAAGCCTCCATTTTCAATTCCCCCTCGGAAGTGGTAAGAAAATTAATTAAATATATTATACTATTGACTGGAAAACTTCAATGTCATTATTTACATTTCTCAAAATATTGCTACATTTCACAACGGCATATCTGATTTATGAAACAAATCCTGGCCCATGAGAAATAGGGTTAAAATGTAGTCATTCACAAATGAATAGGATGTAATCAACAATCCTTGGTAACCCATTTTATCTATAAGTTACTGCAGAACTCATCTATGTCATGATAAAAAGACACAGTGTAAAACCATTGCATTACTTTTTCTCTGAAATTAATAGAATAAGAACATAAAGATTTAGGAAGCATTTGTAAGTTTGGGCTGTATGTGAGTGAGGTGTTGGATGAATTGGCTAAAAAAGAGCCTATGTTTAAACCTGTAGCTGAACTGGAAAAATATTGCCACTAATGGAAAAAAGGGCAGAGGCTTTACATCTTTCCTGTATTCCATCTCGCTGTGAAGTCAATGGGGCGAGAAATATAGGCAAGCACAGAACAAAGATTCATGACTGAGAACTCACTGAGAAATAGTTTAACGTCTTAGACAGAACAGAAAAGGCATTCCTAGTCATTAATTACCAAAAAGTCACAATAAAAAGCAATGCATTGAGCCTGTTATCCACCAAACCAGTAGTATTTAGCTGGAGGCAAAATTATGTAGGACTCTGAGCTAAGATTTGGGTGTCAGACAACACAGGCTCTTTTTCTGGTTCTGTAACTCCAATGTTTTGTAACCCTGGCAAACCCAATTAATCTTTCTTAGCTTTCATTTCTCCATATTGACAAATGGAGCTAATAACTACAGTACTGAAGTACACCTATGCCTGCAAGTCAATTTCCGCTGCGTTAGACACTGTGCTGATGAGCCTTGTATATTGACTCACAATAACTTCCTGCAAGTCATCAACAGAATAAAGTCCTGTGTTACTTTATCAGTCATTGATCATCTTCTTAAGATCTTAAAATAAAGATATATTCAAAGTGATGACTTTTAAAGTTTTACAGTAAGTTTAAAAGTATATACTGCCAACTCCTCTAGGGAAAGGAAAAGAAATTTGTGTTTTGACCTCCCCCCCGCCTCCCCGACACCAAAAAGAGAAAAATCCTACCTGGTAACCACATTAGGTTAGCAAGTTCAAATTGTTCAAGATAGCTGACATGATGAATATATAGTATTTTCTTTTATATTTAAACAAAAATATTTGAATGATATTGACTGTTTCTTTTCTCACTGTTAAGTGCTAAATAGAATGTTATATAAAATTTCTGGACATCATGCCTATAACAAAAAATACTTCTTATGAAAACAAGGCCTTATTCTATTTTTAGAACACACTACTTGATCATGCAAAGAGTATCTAAGAATCGTTCACAGCTTTTATAATTATCATAATAATTCAAATGGGGATTCACTGGGGGTTCAGGCCATAAAGGATCTGCCTGCAATTCAGGAGACCCAGGTTCTATCCCTAGGTTGGGAAGATCCCCTGGAGAAGGGAATGGTAGCGTACTCCAGTATTCTTGCCTGGGAAATCCCATGGACAGAGAAGCCTGAAAGATTATAGCCCATAAACACTAAAACACTGAAAAGGCCAAACAGTTCATATTATTATAGTCAGATTTATCTTAACAGATACATTAAAAGTCATGAAACTAACTTTTTTTCCTTGAAGCCTCTTGGGTGTCCTTCTTTCTGTCCTGCAACTACTTCAGATAAGTTCCAACTTCCTAATATTTGCATTTGTTCCTCTGGCAGAAATACTCTTCCTGTGAGTTTTCAGGTAGATGAATCCATTTCATCACTCAGATCTTAGCCCACTATTATCTTTTCAGAAGTTTTGTGACCACCCTACCCCAAATCTCTGCCCCAGTCACATTCTATCACATTCAGTGTTTGTAGTTTTCAGAGTACTTATCACTCACAGAAATTACTCTAATTAAATCATTAGTTACATATTTATATCTGTCTCCAATACAGTCTAGCCAATATAGGAGACATGCCTCAAGATAAATATCCAGGAATTAGAGTGGGAAATGTGGGAAGATTCTAAATTTAACTGACAGTAGGGTGTTTTGGGGTTTTTTTTTTAGAAATTGGGTAACAGAGCTCATTTATCTTTAGCATTAACCTTTATACATCTGGGGACAACAGAGAAGTTCTACATAGCTTCCACCGAAGTTATTATTTGACAAGAATCTAACATGTAATCATGAATGGGTAAGCTGCTGCTGCTGTTGCTGCTGCTAAGTCGCTTTAGTCATGTCCGACTTTGTGCGACCCATAGACAACAGCATATCAGGCTCCCCCGTCCCTGGGATTCTCCAGGCAAGAACACTGGAGTGGGTTGCCATTTCCTTCTCCAATGCATGAAAGTGAAAAGTCAAAGTGAAGTCGCTCAGTCGTATCCTACTCTTCCCAACCCCGTGGACTGCTGCCTACCAGGCTCCTTCGTCCATGGAATTTTCCACGCAAGAGTACTGGAGAGGGTTGCCATTGTCTTCTCCGGAATAGGTAAGCTAAAGGTGGGGCCTTGATTCACACCTGGCTGAGAAAATGCACCTCATTCCAATTACACATTAAGTGTAATTGTAAACATCTAAAATTTGGAGTTATTTTATCTATGCTTTGCAACAAAAATTAATTGAAGTGAAGAGAACGGTTTAAAGCTAGACAGATTCTGAACACAGACACAGGAATCAGGAAGCTATTTTAATAGATCACAACACAGCTGTGGAGTTACTAAATTAAAGCAATGTCTGTGAGGTTGTGATCAGAGAGGACAAATCTGAGAAGTATTTCAGCAAGAATCTTGACAAGACTTAATGAATACAAAAATAAAAGGGCAGGCAAATGTTACAGATAGCTGTTTTGTTTCCATTTTGAGTCCTCAGTTGGATGATATCTTCATGTATTGATACAGAGGGTCAGAAGAGCAGATGTGAACTGTGGCTAGGATGAGTTCAGAGAAAAGGAAAGATGAAACAATAGGTAAAATCTATGTTAAGTCTAGGCCAGCATGCACTGGCTGCAAAAACCAGGATCCACTACAAAGAAATATGAGTTTAATTCTTTACATACTGACTAGTCAGAAGGGTCTGACTAGGTTTTCTTGAATGTATGGCCAAGAATATCACAAACTGTGCCATCACACGGGTAAGCATGTGTGTATATATGTGTATATATATATATATATATATATATATATATACATATACATATGTATATATATATACATAATTTCCTTTAGACTCTCACACTCCCAAGTTCCATTTCCAGGGTATTAAGAACTTCTCTTCCCTTCCACTGTGTCTCCATACTACTGCACTGTCCCAATGCTCACCTCTCACCACATTTCCTCCAGATCTTGACATATTTTCAACCATGACAAGTCACTTGGAAAGTGTCATCAATCATCCATTAATTGAATTTCTTGAGCATTTTGCCTAGAATCATAGTAAATAAAGTCTTCTTTTTAACATGTCATTGATCTGACAGTTATTAATATATGTAACTACTACAACAAGTAATGATATAAACCAAATCCCTCATGAATATACAGTGGAGGTGACCAATAGATTCAAGGGCTTAGATCTGACAGATAGAACACCTGAAGAACTATGAAAAGTCTGTAACATTGTATGGGAGGCAGTGTTGGAAATCATCCCCAAGAAGAAGTGCAAACAGAAAAAATGGTTGTCTGAGGAGGCCTTACAAATAGCTGAGAAAAGAAGACAAGCGAAAGGCAAAGGAGAAAAGGAAAGGTATGTTCATCTGAATGCAGAGTTCCAAAGAATAGCAAGGAGAGATGAGAAAGCCTTCTAAGTGATCATTGCAAAGAAACAGAGGGGGAAAAAATAGAATAGGAAGTACTAGAGATTCTTCAAGAAAATTAGAGATATCAAGGGAACATTTCATTTAAAGTTGGGCACAATAAAGGACAGAAATAGTATGGACCTAAAAGAAGCTGATTATCAAGAAGAGGTGGCAAAAATACACAGAAAAACCATACAAAAAATATCATAATGACCAAGATATCCACAATGTGTGATCACTCACCTGGAGTCAGATATCCTGAAGTGTGAGGTCAGGTGGTCCTTTGGAAGCATCACTATGAACAAAGCTAGTGGAGGTGATGGAATTCCAGCTGAGCTATTTTAAATGTTAAAAGATAATGCTGAGCAAGTGCTTCACTCAACATGCCAGCAAATTTGGAAAACTCAGCAGTGGTCATAGGACTGGAAAAGGTCAATTTTCATTCCAATCCTAAAGAAAAGTAATGTCAAAAACTGTTCACACTACTGCACAATTGCACTCATCTCACGTATTAACAAAGTAATGCTCAAAATCCTTCAAGTAAGGCTTCTAGAATATGTGAACCAAGAACTCTCAGATGCTCAAGCTGGATTTAGAACAGGCAGAGGAACCAGAGATCCAATTGCAAACATTCACTGGATCACAGAAAAAGCAAGAGAATTCCAGGAAAAATATCTATTTCTGTTTCATTATGCTAAAGACTCTAACTGGTAGATCATGACAAACAAAAATTCTTTAAGAGATGGGAATACCAGACCACCTTACCTGCCTCCTGAGAAATCTGTATGCAACTGAAGAAACAACAGTAAAACCCAACATGGAACAACAGACTGGTTCCAAATTGGGAAAGGAGTACATCAAGGCTGTATATTGTCACCCAGCTTATTTAACTTATATGCAGAGTACATNTTTGTTTTGTAGTGATCCTTTCTAAGGCCCACTTGACTTCACATTCCATGTTGTCTGGTTGTAGGTGAGTGATCACACCATCGTGATTGTCTGGGTCGTGAAGATATTTTTGTACAGTTCTCCTATGTATTCTTGCCACCTCTTCTTACTCCGCCAACTGACAACTAATGTTTTTGACATAATATTTTATATATTTTTCCTTTGTGTATCTTTTAACCACTTACTGAGGATAGAGAAGATTTTACTGCATTGTCTTTTTTTATTAATTAATTTTAATTGGAGGATAATTATTCTACACTATTGTGATGGCTTTTGCCATACACTGACGTAAATCAGCCACAGGTGCACAAGTGTCCCCCATCCTGAAACCTCCCGTAATCCTACTGTCCCCCCAACCCCATTCCTATGGGTTGTCCCAGACAACTGGTTTTAAGTACCCTGCTTCATGCATCAAACTACTGCATTGTCTTTTAGCCTTTGTGCTAACTTTATGAGACTCCCCATGTGGCTCAATAGTAATGCAGGAAACACAGGAGGAACAGGTTTGATCCCTGGGTCAGGAAGATCCCCTGGAGTAGTAAATAACCCTCTCCAGTATTCTTACCTAGAAAGTTCCATGGACAGAGGAGCATAGCTAGCTATAATCCATGGGATCTCAAAGAGTGAGACATGATTAAGTGACAGAGCATGCACACATGCTAGCTTTATACATGGTTGATTTCCAACCTTTACAATATATTTGGCTCTAGTGATGAGATTTTTCTGTCATAAATTTTTATTTCTAGCTGTTGTCTTTTCCTAAAGCTGGTTGACTCGTATTGAATTATTTTAGCTTTTTCTTGTCTGTGAAACAATGTATCTCTCATTTAAATCTGAATGATAACCTGCTAATATGATAATCTTGCTGGATAAAGTACTCTAGACTATAGGTTTCTTTCCTTTCATTACTTTGAATATATTGTGCTCCATTCTGGCTTATCAAGTTTCTGCTGAAAGTCAGCTGATGGACTTATGGCAGTTCCTTTGTACGCAACTAGTTGTTTCTCTCTTGCTACTACTGTCAGTATTCTATCTTCATCTTTAATTTTCATCATTTTAATTTTAATGTATCTTGGTGTGTACCTCTTTGGACTAATCTTATCTGGGGTGCTTTGTGCTTCCTGGACCTAGATGTCTGTTTCCATTGACAGGTTAGAAAATTTTTCATCTATTTTTCCTTTTAATAAATTTCTTTCCCCTTTCTTTCTCTTTTATCCCTCAGGGACCTCTTAAATAAATGTTAGTGTGCTTGATGTTTCCCCAGAGGAAAACTATCCTTATCTTAAACTATCCTCATTTTTTTTTTCTGTTAAACTTGAATGGTTATTCCATTTCTCCGTCTTTCAGTTAAATAATCTGTTCCTCCATATCTTCAAATCTACTATTGATTTATTCTAATGTAATTTTAAAATTTCTGTTATTGATTTCTTCATCTCTGTATGGTTCTTCTTTATGTTCTCTGACACTCTGTTAATCCCCCTGTGTTCATCCATTCTCCTGAGTTGGTTGAGCATCTTTATGATCAATACCTGGAACTATTCATTGCGGGTATTACTCATTTACTCTCTGCTTAGTTTTTTTTTTTTTTTTCTCTTTGTTTGTTTTTGTTGTTTTTATTGTTTGTTTTTTGTTTTGTTTTTATTTTTCATTTAACATATAGTTCTGTATCTTCTCATTTTACCCAAATATTTATGTTTATTTCTATGCATTAGATAGTTTGGTTATATTTCTCATTCTTAGAGAAATGGCCTTACATAAAACATCCTCTGAGAGTGAGTAGCATACTCCCCTCCAGTCATCAGAGCTCCAAGTTCTAAGGTGTCTCTTATATGGGTTGCATGGAAACTTCTGTTGTGTTACAGCCAACTGCTGTGGGTGCAGTTGTAGGCAGAACTGGCCCCTGGCCAGGTTGACTGCTAGCCCTGCTTCATGCAATGGCTTCCATTGTTTTGATGAGCAGATCTGGTCCCAGAGTGACTGACTGCTCAGAGATGTTGCTGGCCTGCTGATAGGGAAGCTGGGTCCCAATGTAACTGGTTTTGATTGTTGGGGGTTCCCAAGGCTGATGTTGGCCATTTGGTGGGCAGACTTGGATCCAGATATGACTGGTTTTGCAGCCTGGAAAAAAACAAGTGTTTTAATGATATAAGAATATTTGATGCTCACACGTGGAAGACAGATGTAAAATTCGTACCTTCAAATCAGAGGTGTGTTAATGCACCCCAGGTGGTGAAAGAATGCTAATTATGTAGCCCATTATAGCCAGTTAATTAGACACTACTAGCTGAATCAATGGTTTATGTGAAAATTATTTTTAAGAAATAAACTGGAAGTAGGAAAAGCCTCATACCCTCTTCAGCTAAAACCTATACTAAACTACATATTTGTTTAGGGGCTGGATTCCCAATAATTAGATTGTGCTTCCTGCTCAGATTATATCAGTATGCTAAGTACCAAACAAAAACAAAAAAAAAAAAAGAAAGAAAAGAAAATGTTTATAACTGTAACATTTTAGTTAAACAACGAAACATTAAAGTTAAAGACAAAAATAGTGAACATTAATGGATAAATAAATAAGTTGATACCTATAGCTGACAAGAAAGGAATATTACTCAGCTATAACAACATTGCATTTGAATCAGTCTAATGAGGTGGATGAAACTGAGTGAAGTAAGAGATAGAGTGAAGTAAATCAGAAAGAGGAACACCAATACAGTGTATCAACATATATATATATATATATATGGAATTTAGTGATGACCCTGTATGCAAGACACCAAAAGAGACAAAGCTGTAAATAACAGACTTTTGGATTCTGTGGGAGAAGGCTAGAGTGAGATGGTTTGAGAAAATAGAATTAAACATGTATATTATCATATGTAAAATAGATGACCAGTGCAAGTTCAATGCATGAAGCAGGGCAATCAAAGCCATTGCTCTAGAACAACCCAGAGGGATAGAGGGGACACATGTACATCCATGGCTGATTCATGTCAATGTATGGCAAAAACCACCACAATATTGTAAAGTAATTAGCCTCCAATTTAAAAAATAAATTAATTCAAAATAAAAAGGAACAGCAGGCTTCTCAGCAACAATGATATAAGCCAGAAGAGAATAGAAACACATCTATAAAATGTTGATTGAAAGTAGTTGCAGTTCAGAATTCTATAGTCAGTTAAAATAACATTCAGGAGTTAAGATTAAGTAAGAAAAACAGAAGTATACATATAAAAAATAATGGCACTTGTCATACATAGGCTTTCTTGAAATAATTGCTAAAGAATGTGCTTTAACATAAAGAAAAATAAAAAGTATTGGAATCTCTATGTGACCCCATAGATGGCAGCCCACAAGGCTCCCCCCTCACTGGGATTCTCAAGAACACTGGAGTGGATTGCCATTTCCTTCNTAGGCTTTCTTGAAATAATTGCTAAAGAATGTGCTTTAACATAAAGAAAAATAAAAAGTATTGGAATCTCTATGTGACCCCATAGATGGCAGCCCACAAGGCTCCCCCCTCACTGGGATTCTCAAGAACACTGGAGTGGATTGCCATTTCCTTCTCCAGAAAGAAGAATTAGGCGTCATAAAAACAACCAAATGTTTATAAATTTAATTCCTAAACAATGTTAAAACACAAGAGAAGCAACATAGTAGAGCTAAATGTTTTTAGACTTGTTAGAAATGTGTACAGTAAGATACATGTATTAAAATTTTAGGTGACACCAATAAAGGTAACAGTTATTTCAAGTTTACAAACCACAAAAGGAGAAAAATAGATTTAAAAAGGGAAGGATACCCAAACATAGCAAAAAACAAACAAACAAACAAACTAGAAAAAAGTGTCTATATTAACCCCAATAAATACTAACACAATAAGACTATTATAGAACAATCACTTAAATAGAATTTCTTAAATTGCAGCTATATGCTGCTATAAGGGTTATTTCTTTAACAAAAATTTGTAGTATCCTTACAAATAAAATAGGAGATATGAGAAGATAGCCAAATATAAGCAAAGGAAATCTAGTGAACCAATGTTAATACCAGACAAAATAGAATTTTAAGAATACAATAATAGTTATAATATGTTACATGGCAATAAAGAATAAATCAATGAATGTGAATTAAGTAATTACTTCATTAACAGTTTAGTCTAGTCACCAATCACAATGAGACACTTCATTTGCTAGCACAGTTCAACCATCTTCAGGACATCATCTTCAGGAGACCACTGGTGGCTATTTTATCTCTCTTTCTCATGCTGTTTTGTATANAATGTGAATTAAGTAATTATTTCATTAACAGTTTAGTCTAGTCACCAATCACAATGAGACACTTCATTTGCTAGCACAGTTAACCATCTTCAGGACATCATCTTCAGGAGACCACTGGTGGCTATTTTATCTCTTTCTCATGCTGTTTTGTATAGTTCAAACTTCAAATCTACATTTTTTAGAAAGTACAGGGGTTTTTCCCTTGTCAAAAATTCCCATTATAAATATGTATATATGGAAATATTTAAACAGGTTATCACAATATCTTAGCAAGTCCATTGTATTAAGACATTAAATGACTGAAATACAGTCTTCCATTGTTGACGTTTGTCTCAGTCATAGAAGCACGTCATGAAAGAACAGCAGAAATAATTGGAAAAGCAAAAGAGAAAGTGATTCTTTAATATCTATTTTTACAATGATAATTCTTGACAGGTTAGTCATTTAATCACTAAATGAGCTCCTAAAGGGGAAGGATATTAACTCTCTTTTTCTCTTTCTAATTTTGTTGCCTTTATTGTTCATATAATCCTCATACATAGAATGAAATTTGAATTAAAAATAATCACATGCAAAGAAGATATCACGGCAAAGCTATTTAATTTCTTTTTGCTAAAACTCTATTTACCTGTCTAAAACTCTAGAGTGAAGGTAAAATAAAGAATCGTTTCCAGGAATCATAAAAACCTTTCTCCCTTTAAACTACCACAGCATTCAAATGTGATTTAGATGTAAATATAGCATATTTCCAAATATTAACTTCAGGATGGATTACAGACATATTTTTCTCAGAGAATACAAACTTCAGAGATACATTTCAAGGCACACATTTCATCCTTAGTATTCTGGTTGCTATATCTACAGCTCTACATTCCACAAGCAGAGAAAACTCAGATACCATAATATGTCCCCAGCAGATAGATCTGCTTTTGCTTATTGGCATTCATGTGTCACATCCAAAACAGATTTCATTGCTTTTGAGCATTAGGAGGTATTCTACCTTTTTTCATGAGCTTCCCAAGTTGCTCAGTGGTAAAGAATCTGCCTGTAGTTCAGGAGATCCAGGAGATGAGGGTTTGATTCCTTGGTTAGGAAGATCCCCTGGAGTAGTAAATNTTTTTTTTTTTCTTTCTATCTCTTACTCTCTTTTTCAGGCTGATACCTTGGAGCGGCTCTCTGCATTCACTTATCTGCCTAGGTTTCTAAGACCTGAAAGGGAAGACGTTCTGCATCTTTACTCCCTCGGGAGACCTGGAGGGCACCTGCGGCCTCCGTGAAAAGAGCAAGCTCCTTCTCTTGGGGCTTTATTGGCTTTCTGTGTAAACAAAGGAATATCAGCCTCTTTCTCTCCTCTATTCCTCTCTCATTCATTCATTCACTCGCCAACGCCATTTCTCCTGAGGGATCCCTTGGATCTTGTGGGGGCTGGACCCCGGCAGGCAAACTAAACCATTTACTAGATGTATGACCTTTGACCAATTATTAAGCTTTCAGTTTCCCCATTTATAAAATGGAAATAGCAATAATACCATCCTAACTGGGTCGTCGAAAAGCTTAAATGAGTACCAGTGACTTGGACAAAGGAAGCCTACTCAAACATCTATTAACCATCTATCTACATATACATATGATATTTAAAATACATTTCATATTATATATAATACACATTAGAAATCTTAGAATCTATTTTAAGTAGAATTAAATAAACACACTAAAATTTTTTCTTGTACTTACACTATGCCTACTCTCGAATTAAAATCATAGACATAGTTCCTTAGTAATAGGAACATACATTATTTTAAACATGAAATCAAATGTTCATCTATATTATGACATTTTTCACATTAAAAAAGTAATATTATTTTTATTACCTGAGTCTCCACACCCTGCTCCAGTAGGCGCTTAGCTTGATTTTCCACTTCAAGTCGAGCTCTTGCAACAAAAAGTAGATCATTTTCTATCACTTCTATTCCAGAAAGGTCTATTCCTTGAGAAAGATAATCTATTTAAAAAAATACGCACATTTAAATATTTCAACACTGAATAAATATAAAGGTATCAAAACATCATATCTAAATTTTGCAAAATCTTAAAAACTTGCTGTTGAACACTATTCCCTTTGAAAATCTGTATTTTAAGAAATAGAATTACCCAAACATTCCCTACCTAATGAGAACTTTACTCTGGAGGAAAATATTTCAAACACTGTAGATTTGATAAAGCAAGAATTGAATTATGACTATTATAAATTCAAACTAATGTCAACAGGTTACCAAAAAACTGTGCCAAATTGCTATAAATAAATATCCTGATGAACTTTGAAATTTCTCAAGTTGCATGTCAGGGAATGGCTACCCACTCCAGTTTTTTGCCTGGAGAATTCCTTGGACAGAGGTGGGCTACAGTCTATGTGGTCACAAACGGTTGGACACAACTGGACAACTAACACTTTTCACTTTCATTATAAGTTTAATAAATTTTAGCAAAAAAGTAACATGTAAAAGTTTTAAAATACACAAAATGTGCTAAAATGCCAAATTTTGAAATATGAGACCACTACTCACATTTAACAATTAAACCTTAATAAGTGTGGAATAGAAAGCCAGAACTACCTTTCTAGCCACTTAATACTAATACCTGTTGAATCATTTTATGTAACAAGAATATCTGTGAGAAAACAAAAGTGATCTACTTAGATTTAACATATTTATCCTCTCTTTAGTGAGAAAATGATAAGATTAGTAATTTTAGCAGAAAAGAAATGATATTACTCAACTCCATGTTTACTTAAATTGAGAAAATCTAATTTAATAGACTAAAGAAAAAGAGATTCAACTGAATGACCCAACATAGGTATCAAAAAAATGAATAAAACTTTTATTTAATATAGTTTGGAGGTCCTATCCATAGCAATCGGAGAAGAAAAATAAAAGGAATCCAAACTGCAAAGGAAGAAGTAAAAATGTCACTGTCTGCAGCATGATACTATACATAGAAACCCTAAAGATACTACCAGAAAACTACAAGAGGTTATCAATGACTTTGGTAAAGTTTCAGGATACAAAATTAACATACAAAAATCTGTATTAACCAATGATGAACTATCAAAAGAGGAAATAAGGAAACAATCCCATTTACCACAGCACCAAATAGAATAAAATACCTAGGAATAAATCTACCTAAGGACACAAAAGATCTAAACTCAAAAAACTGTAAGATGCTGGTAAAATAAATTTAAGACAATACAAACAGATGGAAAGATATACTGTATCCTTAAATTGGAAAAATCAATACTGTTAAAGAAACTATACTACCCAAGGAAATCTACAGGTTCAATGCAATCTCTATGAAATCACCAATGGCATTTTTCACACAACTAAAACAAAAATTTTTTTATTTTGTATGGAAACACAGAAGACCCTGAATACCAAACAATCTTAAGAAAGAAGAATGGAGCTGGAGGGATCATACTCTCTGACTTCAGACTATACTACAAGCTCATAGTAACTGAAACAGTTTATGTATGCATGCCTGCTCATTCGTGTTTGATACTTGCAACCCCATTGACTGAAGCCCACCAGGATCTTCTATCCATGGAATTGTCCAGGCAATAATACTGGAGGCGGCTGCTATTTCCTTCTCTAGGGGATCTTCCCAACCTAGGGAGCAAACTCTTGTCTCTTGTGTCACGTGCATTGGCAGGAGAACTCTTAACTTTTGAGCCACCTGGGAGTCCAGTACAGTACTGGTATAAAACAGACACATAGACCAATAGAACAGGATAGGTAGCCCAGAAATAAAACAACGCATTTATGGTCAGTTACTCTACAACAAGAAAGAAAAATGTGCAATGGAGAAAAGATAGTGCCTTCAATAAGTGATGCTGGGGAAACTGGTCAGTTACATGTAAAAGAATGAAATCAGAACATTCGCTAACGTATTTGAAAATAAACTAAAAATGGCTTAAAGACCTAAATGTAAGATATGACAACATAAAACTTCTAGGAGAGGACACAAGGAAGATGTTCTTTGACATAAATCGTAGCAGTAGTTTCCTAGATCAGTCTCCCAAGCCAAAATAAATAGAAGCAAAAATAAACAAAGGGGATCTAATCAAAGTTACAAGCTTTGTCCAGAAAAAGGACCATCAATAAATGAAAAGACAACCTATAGACCAGGAGAAAATATTTGGAAACAATAACCAACAAAGTATGAATATCCAGCATACATAAATAGCTCAAACAAATCAGGACTGTAAAACATGCAAAGCAATCAAAAAATTGGCAGAATACCTAAATCGATGTTTTTCTAAAGAAGACATACAGATGGCCAACGAGCACATGAAAAGATGCTGCAACATCACTAATTATTAGAGAAATGGACATCAAAACACAATGAGGTAGTTTCTGATGGTTAGTCATTCTTACTCTTCTTGTTCCACTCCCATTTATAGAATCTATGACTTTCTTAGTGACCAGTATTATCTCCTTCCACAAAGCCTCCTCTGCAATACAAATCCCCTCTAAGATTTCAAAATTCTTACTGCTTCCTCTTTTACTAGCATCCTCCTCTGTGTAAAAGAAAACAAAAAGAAGAGAAATTATAGTTTGCTAAATAACTCAGCTATGCATTCCTGAAAGATGATGCTGTGGAAGTGCTGCACTCAATATGCCAGCAAATTGGAAAACTCAGCAGTGGCCATAGGACAGGAAAAGGTCACTTTTCATTCCAATCCCAAAGAAAGGCAATGCAAAAGAATGCTCAAACTACCACACAANCTGCAGTGATTTTGGAGTCCAAGAAAATTCTGTCACTGTTTCCATTGTTTCCTCATCTATTTGCCATGAAAGGGCTATCAAGAGAAAATATATTATCCGCCCCTCTTTAGCTAATTGGAGATACAGCAGTCTTTCATCGTTAATAAGAAAAGCTACACTCAGACAGGAGCAGAAAACTTTGTAACTCAATGGGTTGCCCACAGTGAAATGCGCTTCCCCTGGAAATGTGGAGTTACCTGCAGTGGAGGTTTGGAAAACAGGTTGTGACCACCTTGCCAGAGTGTTTTAGGTGCAATACTGCTTGAAACCCAAGGAGAAGAACAACTGAGCCTTATATTATCTGTTCCCACTCCCAGACAGAAATGGCCTCTGAACATCTTTCCCTTTTTGTATGCACGATAAACACAGATTCCCTCCAAATATTCTAGGTCATCTGTTTTTGTTCACTCGTAACCAAAAACAGATTTGCTTTCAGGAGCAAATCACTTAATATCCTTTTTATCAACTGGCAAACCTAAGGATCACTTGTTCCTATCCTGCGCCCTGAAGTGTTGGGCTGCTTGGCTAAGTCCCAGGAGCTATATTAGGGAAATACTTTCCCTTCAGCCACGGTTGAAAATGGAAATATGTATATAAATAGACATCTTGGTTCTTACATATTTATTTGCCAATTTTATTCTGAGTATAATGGAAGTTCAATAAAAATGTGAATGATACTTATAAAAACATTGATTCCTGCTAACACGACATATTATTTCTATTACTGGGACATTAATATAAATGGAAGAGTTGATAGGTGAAGATTATTATTTTAACTATTATCCATGCTCAGTTTATAGCCCTGTGTTTCTTATTTTCATCCCAGAGGTTCTTAAGCAATAGTTCTTAGGCAGAAGCAAGAGAGGACAAATAAATAAATATTACAATGACTTAGTTGGACGTTTTCTCTCTGCAAGGGAGCAAAGTCCATTCAGGTCTCTGAAGTACCTCATCAGAAGGCAACAAACTTGATTCACTTCCACCAGTAAGGGAAAAATAGTAAGTAAAGCAGCCTAAACAAGGCAGTGAGTCCATAAATTTGGTTGATAAGTCAGGTGAAAATTTAGCAGTCCTTCCTACCTCTGAGACGATGAAATTAGTCTTGTTACTAAATTTAGAGGGGTTTTCCTGGTGGCTCAGTGGTAAAGAATCCACCCACCAAAGCAGGACACATGGGTTCGATCCCTGGGTTGGGAAGATCCCCTGGAAAACGAAATGACTACCCACTCCAGTATTCTTGCCTGGGAAATTCGATGGACAGAGGAGTCTGGCAGCGCCTAGTCCAAAGGGTCAGAAACAACTTGGTGACTAAACAGCAACCAAATTAAGAAACCACAAGCATTTGCTGGATATCACCTTCAAAAAAACAGAGACAGAAGGTTTTAAAAGACCGTTTATAAGATTCCTTTGGAAACGATTTCTCCGTTCTGAGAGTGCTCCTGTTGCTTCATTCCTCGTGTGCGGTTAAGATAGAAACTTCCCAGGGCAAGCCACTAGCTCCCTTTGTCTGTTTCATTTAGAAAGCTTTGAGCTAGGAAGGTGCTTGTATGTGAACACAAGGAGCTTTCTTACAATAACCAGAAAGCCACCAGGCATCAGCTGCTCTTCCGTGATGTCTGAAATCAGTGAAGAGAACAGAAAGACATATGCATTGTCTTGCACCGCCACCGACTCCGTCACCTTTATTTACTGGAGCTCCTGGGCGTGTTCCAGTTGCTGTCCTGTGACGCATCCTTCCAGCCTACTGAACCGAACTCCCTTTACTGTTTCTCGTAAGGCGGACCTGTCAGCAGGGCATTCTCCCAGTCTTTATTTAGTTGCTGATGCTCCTATTTAGAAAGACAGCTCTCCGGGGTACAGGGCTCCCTTAGCACTTTCCCGCGTCCTCTCACTGCTGCCTGGCCTCCACTGCCGTGAGAGGCCCTGGGCTTCCCCCAGCTGCCATGAGTCACGTCTGCCTCTCTGCATCCCCACTTTCTCCTCATCTTTCAGCATTTTGAGTGTGATATGTCTGGGTGTGGATCTCTTTGTGTTCATCCTAACTGGCACTTGTTAAGCACTTTGGGTGCGCACATCAGTGTTTCTCATCAGCTTTGGGGAGTTGCCAGCCATGCCTTCTTTGACAGTGGTTTTCTGCCCTTTCTCTCTCTTCTGCTTCTGGTAATCCTGCTGGGACTCTTCATAGTGGCCCATGGTTTTCTGAGGCTGTTCATTCTCCCTCATTCCTTTTTTCTTTCAGTTCTGCTGAAACTGTAACTTCTACCACTCTATCTTCAAATTCGCTGCTTCTCTCTGCTGAAAACGCACATCTACTGTGGAGCCTCCTGAGGAGTTTTTCATTTTGGTTACTGTACTTTTCAACTCCAAAATTGCCATTTAAAAAAAAAAAAAGTTTTAATTGTGATTAAAATAAGCATAGAATTTACCATCTAACTATTTTTAAGTGACATTAAGTACTTTCACGTCATTGTGTAAACATCACAACCATCCGCCTATAGAACTTACCTTACAAAACTGAAACTCTGTACCCACGCGACAATAATTTCCCATTCTTCCTGGCCACCACAGCTCTACCTTCAAGTGCATCACGTGAGTGAAATCAGACACTCTGTCTTTTTGTGAGTATCTTATTTCACTTAGCATAACGGCTTCAAAGTTCATGCTTGTTGCACCGTGTCAGAATTCCCTTTTATTTTTAGGCTGAATTGTAGCCCCTTGTATGTATGGACCATATCTTATTTATCCATTCACCCGATGGACTTCAGGGTTGCTTCTACTTTTTGGCTATTGTGAATAATACTATTAAAACAGTGTACAAATATCTCTTGGAGTCCCTGCTTTCAGTTCTTCTGGGTATATAACCAGAAGCAGAACTGCTGGGTCAGATGATAAATCTGTTCATTTTTCCAGGAACCACCATACTACTCTGTACAGCAGCTACACCACTTTACATTCCCACCAACGGTGCACGAAGGTTCCAGTTTCTCCACATGTTGTTTCCTATGTTATTGTTTTTTTCAGGAGAAGTCATCCCAATGGACATGAGGTGACGTCTCACTGTGGGTTTGACTTTCACTTTTCTAGTGATTACTATTAGTAATCACTTTTTATGTGCTTGCTGGCCATCTGTATGGAGAAATGTCTATTCAAGTCCTCTGCGCAGTTTTGAATCAGTTTATTTTTCTGTTGCTTAAGTTGTAGGAGTTCTTCATATATTTATATTGTGGATACTAGCCTCTTGTCAGATATATGATTTACAAATATTCTCCCCCATTCTGTAGTTGGCTTTTCACTCTTGTGTCCTTTGATATACAAAGCTTCTAATTGTGCTGTAGTCCAACGTCTCTCTCCTTACTTTTGCTTTCAGTGTCATAACTACACTTGGTTCTTTTTTTTTTCTTTTTTTATTATTTCTATCTCTTTTAAGGATAGTCTCGATTTGATGAGTCACTGCCACCAATTCTCCTTAAATTCTTTCAGAATAGTTTATTTTAGATTTTGAACTAAGACAGTATAATAATAGCTGCTTTGAAGTCTGCTAAGTTCAATAAGTGGGCCCCTCAAAAGCAGTCTCTCCTGCCTGCTTACTTCTCCTGTGTATGTATCACACTTTTCAGTTTCTCTAACATGTCTCATAATTTTTTCTTGAAAAATGGACATTTTACAAAGGACAACGTATATTGTAGCAACTCTGGTTACTGGTGCTCCCACCCCGCAGAGGTCTGTTGTCATTTGGCTGTTCACTTGGCTGGACGACGTTGGGGACATCTCCTTACCCTACAGTGTACAGCTGTTGCTGTGCCTGCTCAGATATTCCCCCACGTCTTGGTATTTTAGTCTGGCTTGCTAGAAATCACCCATGGGACAGCATAAGCTACTTACTGGTCAAAGGTTGTGCTTAAGCCCCGTTAGCTAGTGAGATTTCCAGGCTCTACCATGGCGTTTGGAGCTTAGAGACTACTTTGCTCAGAGAGCAAAGGATGGAGGGAGCATCTGAAAGCAAAGGGGCAGCGCAAGGGTAATTGCTGGAGAGCTGGGATTATTCTGTATCCTGGCTGTGCTGGTGGCCATCATACCCCAAGCACGTGTAAAACCTCACTCAGCTGTACACCAGAAAAAGTGAATTTTGCTGTATGTAAATTTTTAAGTGACTGGATTTGCCTAAAAGGCATCCATCAACATATCCTATGGCCGCCATCAACATATCCTCATGGTCTGGCTTAAAAAGAAAAGATTTCTACACCTAGAGTCATATCCAACTGGTCACTTGAGTTCTTAAAAGGAAACAAAAACCAAATCTTTCTTATTATACGATCGCCTGCCTACTGGAATCATTTCATCTCAGAACACATATAAAAACTAAAAACCAGGCCTTTCTAGTACTTAACAGTTAGCAAGATAATGCAGGATAACTACCGCATGATAATGTCAAGCTTTTCTACCTGGCCAAAGAAGTCTCTTCTGGATTAGACTTCAAGTCATTTTTCTTCAAGTCAAAATTCTGGATTCCCTTAATTGTTACTGACAAGGCTCACAGAGCCTGAAGACATTATGACTTAAAAGATAGGGAGAATATCAGAAAAATGTCCACAAAAGTAGAGATGGCAAAAACCAGGCCTGACAGAGGAGGTGTGAGGGTGGGCGTGCTGCCTGCCAGGTGCCCAGGGATTCTCGGCTCCACTCGGCAGGCTGAGGCAAAGTGAGGTGATGGGCCATCCCAGCGCACCCCCATCCCTGCTCCAACGCCACCTCAATTTCAGGCCAGATTGAAAGCAATCCCTCTTTCTTTTAGAAACCTTCACGCGCGTTGATGAGTTCCTTTATAATTCCCAGCCACCTCACTATGCTGAGTACAACCACACCTTCTCATTTCCAATTTCAGTCTTCAAAGAAAAGACAGAAACAAACAAACAAAACAGATGAATGAACAAACAAACAAACAAACAAAACCCAAAAAGGAAGAAAATGAACTCGGTCCAAGTTTTTAAGCCAAGATTCAATGACCCTTTCCCTGGACAGCCATCAGCTTCCTGCCTTTTCTAACGGAGTTAGAGCCTCAGGAAATACTTTTTTCTGCTTTCTCTCTTCTAAAAAGGTGCTCTCTTCCTTCATGCCAATCAACTGGCAAAGCCTTCTGTCAATCAAACTGTAACTGCCGACTTACTCGTCTTGATGCGAGTTTGTGCTCCCACTCAACGCAGGAGGAATCTGTGACTCAATGGAAGTTGGACCCACTTGCCAGCGAGGATACGCTGATGTGGCCGCCATCAACATATCCTCACCGGGAACAGAGCTGCATCCACTGGCTACCTGACTATTTGGGTTAAATGGTTCACCCATGGCTCCTTTCCCCTCCCCTGCCCAGAGAAAAAGATGATAAATCCACGTGGGATGTGTCTTTACTTCCCAAGGAAGGCGAGAGCGTGGAGAAGGATTACGAGATTATTCCAACCATACCACTGCAGGAGAAAGAGGCGAAGATGATGAAGAAAGCAAGGAGAGGATGAGGAGAAGGACGCTCTTTTAAGAAGGAAACCTGAAAAACCAGCTCTCTGGGCTCCCAGGACTCTGAGAAAGACTCCTGATGAGTAACAAAGGCTCTGAACCAAAGGTTAGGCCACAGTGTGATCCATCTGGCTTCCCGAGGCACTTTTGCTTTAAGGTTTTCAGTCTTGTTGAAAGTGGATTCAACTCAACCTCCACCCAGACCTCTGTCCCAAGTGAACCTGGTGATGGATCCATTCATTCTGGTCAAGGCTCAGTGAACAGACTTCAAAGGGAGACCTTTGCCACAGCCATCAAAAGTATTTATTCTTTCATGTCACCATACAAAGTGGGTAGAAAGGGAGGTCTCCTGTTAAGGCTCAAGAATTTCTTAAATCAAGTACCACCAGTACCAAAACAATTCCCCCAAATACCCTTCAGATTAGGCCATAAGGACACGCCAGGAACATCTGGCAGAGTAACCTAGCAGCAGATGCTCTCTGACGCCGTTATCACCTCGGTTAAGGCTGCCAAGATGCACGCAGAGGCCACACAGATAAGTGCTGCGAAAATACGACCCAAAGCCCACGGCCATGGTCCCACCCTCCGCTATTCTGGGCCTAAGTGAATAATCTTAACGCTAGGTGTACTATTTTAATGACTTTTTAAAATATGTTTTATTTGCCAGCTCCCTGCCTTCCCTCTCCACGTAACACTGCTGCTGCTGCTAACTCGCTTTAGTTGTGTCCAACGCTGTGCAACCCCAGAGATGGCAGCCCACCAGGCTCCACCGTCCCCAGAATTGTCCAAGCAAGAACACTGGAGTGGGTCGCCACCTCCTTCTCCCATGCATGAAAGTGAAAAGTGAAAGGGAAGTCGCTCAGTAGTATCTGACTCTTAGCGACCCCATGGACCGCAGCCCACCAGGCTCCTCCGTCCATGGGATTCTCCGGGCAAGAGTACTGGAGTGGGGTGCCATTGCCTTCTCCAGGGGATCTTCACGACCCAGGGATGGAACCCATGTCTCCCTGCATTGGTAAGCAGGTTCTTCACCACTAGCACTACTTGGGAAGCCCAATATGCATGCAGCATGCATATAAAAAATTTTGGTACATACAGAAAAGAAGAAAGTAAAACAAGGAACACTGCTCCTAGCCCACCCCTGCAAGATGACCACTGTTTCTGTGCACACTTGGGTGTGCTTGCTTTATCCACAGGGGGGAGGTATTAATTACATAAGCCACTGAGAGGCCACTGATGAATCAGATAAAATATAAAAGTCAAAATAAAAATGAATTACAACAGCTCTGTTTTGAAAAGAAAGGTTTTCATTATTTCACAACTCTTATATGCTCACTGAAGAAAAAAGCCTAAAATACAGGTAACCAGAAAGCCAGGGGAAAACATGAGCTCATTCCTATAGCTAACTGTTGTTATATTTGGGGCACTGCATTCACACAAGCTGGAATCAAGATTGCCGGGAGAAATATCAATAACCTCAGATATGCAGATGACACCACCCTTATGGCAGAAAGTGAAGAGGAACTCAAAAGCCTCTTGATGAAAGTGAAAGAGGAGAGTGAAAAAATTGGCTTCAACATTCAGAAAACGAAGATCATGGCATCCAGTTCCATCACTTCATGGGAAATAGATGGGGGAAACAGTGGAAACAGTGTCAGGCTTTATTTTGGGGGGCTCCAAAATCACTGCAGATGGTGATTGCAGCCATGAAATTAAAAGACGCTTACTCCTTGCAAGGAAAGTTATGACCAACCTAGACAGCATATTCAAAAGCAGAGACATTACTTTGCCAACAAAGGTCTGTCTAGTCAAGGCTATGGTTTTTCCTGTGGTCATGTATGGATGTGAGAGTTGGACTGTGAAGAAGGCTGAGCGCCGAAGAATTGACGCTTTTGAACTGTGGTGTTGGAGAAGACTCTTGAGAGTCCCTTGGACTGCAAGGAGATCCAACAGTCCATTCTGAAGGAGATCAGCCCTGGGATTTCTTTGGAAGGAATGATGCTAGAGCTGAAACTTCAGTACTTTGGCCACCTCATGCGAAGAGTTGACTCATTGGAAAAGACTCTGATGCTGGGGACCGGGGGCAAGAGGAGAAGGGGAAGACAGAGGATGAGATGGCTGGATGGCATCACTGACTCGATGGACGTGAGTCTGAGTGAACTCCGGGAGTTGGTGATGGACAGGGAGGCCTGGCGTGCTGCGATTCATGGGGTCGCAAAGAGTCAGACACGACTGAGCAACTGAACTGAACTGAACTGATTCTTTTTTATGTGCATATAAATGCCTTTCTTTTAAAAAAGGGATTAAAGCTATGAATACCCATTTTAAAATATCTTCCATTTGAAAAATGAGCTGATACGTATGTTTTTTTGTAACCTGCTAGTTTTACTCCATATATATCCAACACCATCATTTCAAACAGCTGCAGGGTGCTGCATTATGGGGCAGGACCATAAACTATTTGGCTTCCTTGGTGGCTCAGATGGTAAAGAACCCGCCTGTGATGTGGGAGACCCGGGTTTGATCCCTGGGTCAGAAAAATCTCTTGGGGAAGGGAATGGCTATGCACTCCAGTATTCTTGCCTGGAGAATCCCATGGACAGAGGAGCCTGGCAGGCTATGGTCCATGCACCTTATTAGGTTGTTTCTGGGGATCTTTGAATTGTTAAGTCGTTAATTCTTTCTAATTAAAAACTAAGGAGTTTTCCTTTTCTCTCCTTTCAAAGTAGTTACATTTTTTGATTCAGCAACTGCCATGAGATAAAGCTAATCCCAAATGACCTAACCATTCTCATTTTTAATGACACATCTGTGGACTAGATACGACTGACTTTAGAAACAAAATTATTGTTGCCAGGGTGAAAATACCCAAAGAAAGACTATTCCGTCACTTTTCTTTGTATAGAAATGAAAATAGCCTTTGCCTGCTATCGTGAAGAAACAAATCAACTAGCCACTGGGCATTCCCTCTATTGGATGTATAGTTACTGAGAGTTCAGGAGTTTAAAAGACAGTGTGTTCAATTCAGGAGCAGATCCAAGGTGTTCAAAGTCGGCCATCTCTGCTTCTGAACTGCTGAGATAAAACCTGTGTTTTCTGGGTGCGACCAGAACATGGACCAGGCCTCACGCACGGTGTGCGTGACACAGATGTGGGACATGGCGGTGCACACGCCTTCATGTCTGAGAAGTCAGTTTTTTCCAACGTAATGAGGTCTGAGGACTCGGTGACAACTCGCAGAATGCTCCTGCCACCTCCACCCCGTCTCCCGTGACAGCGCACACTTGGATCCGTGCCACACTGCCCTCACCTGCAGGAATGTAAAATCCTCTGCAAATGCGTAACTGAGAACAAACACTGAGGGTGCCCCGTTCCAGCTCTCAGGGCCGAGCTCCGGGCCTCCGGGCCAGGCCTGGGCTGGACACAGCCTCTCTGGGGACAGCAGCTCACTCCCGCCGTGACACTTTCTAGGCAGCACTGTCAGAACATGTCCTCAGGGAACCCTCCCTCCACTCGGATCGCAGAGAGTGCCGACTGTCCCAAACGCCATACAGGGTGTTAACAGACGGACAGACACACTCTCCGGAGTTTCTGCTTTCCACCCCAGACCACTCCTTCAAGCAAATCACACAGGAAGAATGTACAAAAGGGCAAAGACCACGAAGTTGAGATCAATCTGTATTACGTGCAAGATGGAGGGCGGGGAGGGACGCTTAGGAGGGAGCATCTGGACTGGGGAGGCCGGAACGGCGAGCTGCCCGACTCCAGGTCATTCATCACGTGGATGGAGGCATGGCACCTGTGGCCTTGGACGCTACGACAGAATGATTCACTATTTATTTGTGTGAAGCACCTACTATGTGTCTGGCTGGCTGTTTGCTGCAGATGTAAACCAACAGGGTAAACAGGCCCCCATGCCCCGGCTCGGGGGAGACCCACGAACACAATATACCGAGGTGCCCCTGTCTGCAGCCTCCAGGTGTCAGGTGGAAGGCCCCGTGCAAGCATGGGTCAGCGTTCCTGCAGTGCAAGGGATACAGACGGGGGAGTGGGGTAAGGCCACACCCCCCGCCCAGCCTCCCTGCTTCTGCAAGGGAGACGAGCCCCCTCCTTCCATGGGGACTGTCACAGCAGCCTGTGACGTGGAGGGGCCACGGACTAACACCAAGGGGCCCCAATACAGAGCAGAGACGGCGACACCTGATGGCTCAGCGCGATTGCATCGGCCTCTCATCTGCTCCCCATCTGGCGTGGGCAGGGTCCTAACTAATGAGCTCACAGAAGTAACTGCAAAACTCTCCTGGCTAATTATCAGTCTTCTCGAAGTAACAGGAGACGCAGAGAGGAGGGAAGGCTGGCGGGGACTCGGACAGGTCGTCTAACTCCTGACTTCGGACGGAATACTGAAAACCCTGCAAACCCAGGTTTCAACAGCTTCGGGAAAACAGCTTACCTCTTCCAGTACCCCAATTCTCCATTTTATAACACTCTTCTCTCTGTGCACCTTGTCCAGGGGTCCTCCAACTTCATCCGAATCACTTGGGGAGTGAGTTAAAACACAGATTGCTGGGCTCTCTCCCCTCCCCAAAGTTTTTGAATCAACAGGTCTTGGGTGGGGCCTGAGAATGTACATTTTTCACTAGCTCCCAGATAGGGCTAAGGCTGGCTGCACCACGAGAACCACGGTTCTACCCTAACCATCACTGGACCAAACCCTTACATCCTCAACAGAGCTGGACACCAGCTGGCCTCTGTCCCTTGGCCCTGGAATACAGATGCCGGAATAACAATTCAAGAGCCCCCCTGGTCATTTTTTTTCCCCTCCTGGCTAAATAATAGAAGTTCCTAACATCTTCTATAAGCATCGTTTTTCAACCCTTTAATCATTTCTGAGGTTCTCTGTCGAGCTCTCTCTGAAGCCCTTTTAGCTGTGAGGTATGAGCTAGGCCTGGAGCCTTAGTCAGAGACGGGATGAGGTTGAACATCATGGGAAAATGACTCACACCACATCCTCCTGGGTATTAATCTCTCGCACCCATGCCTGCCTTATGAGCGCCCTCTGATTCATGCCATTCTGACTCCTTTATGGGCTGCAGTAACACCGGGCTGACCTTCGGAAACGCCTTTCTTCCAAGAAGCTCAAAGCCCTTCTCTAACTCACGTTAACAGTTGACCCAACATCCCCAACTGGGCTAAGTAACCTGTTCAATTGTTTATCAGTTCTTAAGAGGGAGAGAAAGTCTGGAACCCAAATATCAGATTTCTACCCAAATATCACTTTATGGAGAAAGATGCTCCTTACATTTATAATATGTTTGAACATGTAGGTGGTTCATGCATAGGCTAGATGGTACTCTGGATGTTTCTGGGGGTAATAATGGAGCTAATAGGAGCTTCCAGGTTGCTCAGTGGTAAAGAATCCACCTGCCAAGGCAGGAAACACAGGAGATACAGGTTCAATCCCTGAGTTGTGAAGATCCCCTGGAGGAGAAAATGGCAACCCATTCCAATATTCTTGCTGGAAAAATCCCACAGACAGAGGAGCCTGGCAGGCTGCAGTCTCTGGGGTCGCAAAGAGCCGAACACGACTGAGCAACTGAGCGTGCACATGTGTCAAGCTGCCTCCTCTACAGATGAATAACAGGCACTTTCCAGCTGCAGGTGAGACTCCTGATCCCCTTCCCTGTGGGGGACTCGCCATAGTGACCCTGGGCCGTGGACCGGGCCCTGGGGGCCTCTCACCTCCACCCCTTCCCTAGCTGCAGGGAGAGACAGGGGAGCAGGGCCCGGTGGCACTGCTGGCTGCCCGACCCCTATGAGGCAGGAGCCCAGACGGAGAGCGCAGCCCACGGGCCCCGCCCACGCCCCACGTGTTCCCCGTTTCTTCCTCTCTCCCTGGCTCTGCCAGTTCACTCAGTGTCAAGTCGGCCCGCGTTCTGCCTCTGCGTCCCGCCTAACATGAGCACGTGGGCTCCTGGAGTATAGGAACTACGCTTTCTTTGTGCATTGTATGGCTCTGGGGGTGCTTCATACATGCTGAATAACAACAGCCTCGCAGCACGTCCAGGAGCTCTTGGCATTCCTGCCGGGGCCCAGATCCTATTACCATACCCTTGTGCCCGAGACCCGCAGTGCGGAAGACACCCTCTGCTCGCTGCTCCTTTCCTGCCAGATGAAACAGTGGAAAACTCAGTCGATCAAGCCCTGTTCCTGCAAGGTTCCTTCTGAAAGAGAACATTCTAGAAGTGTGATCACTGAGCACCTGCATTGGGCTCCCCACCAAAGGGCAACCTGTTAGATCCCTTCAGTTCCCTTCTGGCCACGCTGACAGTAAAGGGGACCCAGAGAGAAGGCGCCTCTCGCGTGCCCGAAAACTCCTCAAAGCTTTAGAACAGAAGGCTCTTCTCTAGGAATGAAATCCCAGGAAGAGCAATCTCCTGTGATCAGGAGNACCATGAGTCCTAGACTTGAAACAGGAAAGCTCCAAGTGGACCAAGAGAAAGTGCAGTCTCACAGCATGAAGACAGTTTTTTCAGATTGGAAACTAGAAAACTGAGGATAACTATGTGAACACTGAGAAGGGAGGAGGGATGATAAATATTTCTGGTAGATGGCCCAGAATTAAATGGTCTTCAAGGTGCTTTAAGACCACCGTGTAGGAGGAAAGTGGAATGATTCTCATTTCCACAAACACTTCAATACAATTTAATTATCATGGAGGAATTTTAGGCAAGATATTAAAAACTAGATAATGGTGAAATGTGAGAGAGAACAGAATGAAAGCCTGGATACTGTGGCAGTGAGACAAGGTTTGGAGCAGACACATTCTCCCTGCCATGTGACCCTTCATTGTAGACTTAGAGAGCTGAAGATGGCAGGTGAATTTGGAGGCCTCTTAACGGCTATTAAAAATTCCTCGTTTCTCCCACCAAATCTTCTTTTTTATCCCCATCCTCCACTAGAGGTGACAGAATGGGGCTTTGTGACGCNGTCATGTGACCCTTCAATGTAGACTTAGAGAGCTGAAGGTGGCAAGTGAATTTGGAGGCCTCTTAAGGGCCATTAAAAATTCCTCGTTTCTCCCACTATATCTTCTGATTTATCCCCATCCTCCACTAGAGGTGACGGAATGGGGCTTTGTGATGCCCATACTCTGTAATAACTATAAATGGAAAGCACACTTTAACAATTGTATAATAAGAAAGAAAAGGAAAGAAAGAGAGGGGGATGAAGGAGGGAAGAAATGAAGGAAAATAATGGTGGTTCTGGAGGTCACAAAGCCAACATTGATTTGTCCCTTTTTAGCAAAGGAATTTCGGAGAAGGCAGTGGCACCCCCACTCCAGTAATCTAGCCTAGAAAATCGCATGGACAGAGGAGCTTGGAAGGCTGCAGTCCATGGGGTCTCTAAGAGTTGGACACGACTGAGCGAATTCACCTTCACTTTTCACTTTCATGCATTGGAGAAGGAAATGGCAACCCACTCCAGGATTATTGCCTGGAGAATCCTAGGGATGGGGGAGCATGGTCGGCTGCCGTCTATGGAGTCCCACAGAGTTGGACATGACTGAAGCGACTTAGCAGCAGCAGCANACTTCAAATACTAGATACCTTCCTAGGGTTACTTTCACCTAAGAGGGCAGTTTTTAGCCTTCTGTAAATTTGCAGATCCCTTTGCCAATCTCATGAAAAATATGATACTCTCCCTAGAAAAATTCATATATCTATATGTATCCAAAGTTTCATCTACAGTTCCAAGGAATCCATGGGCTTCCTGAAGTTCACCCATGGCTTTTTCACAAAACAGTACATGAGTAGGTTAAAACCCTCAGCAATAACATCATACCACCACTGCTACCACCGCCATCGCAAAAGCTCTCTTACTTGTTTCTAAAAACTTTGAAACTATATAGTTCTAATGGGAAATAGAGCCAGCAAAGCAGAAAAGGAAATATACTCACCATACTAATGAAGGCTGGATTATTTATTAAGCTAGCCATGTCAAAGCTCAGTCCAGTTCCTGTCTGTAAAACAATTACATCTGAGAATTACTCTAAACACTACAATTTGATCATTGTGAATGATAAAATATTTCACTTATTTGGCATTAGTAACTTACAGGACTAGATACCTCTCTTAACTTCTGTTCTGCTATTTTCAGATTTGATTTATAGGAATCATTTTCAGGGTCAAGATCTAATGCCTTCTGATAACTTGTAACTGCTTCTTGAAATTTATTCATGGCAGTAAGGGCCAGCCTGAAAAGAATGCATTTTGAGAGTATAAGCTGTATGACTGAAGAACATTAGGACACCACAAATGTCATCAAAAGTCTATCTTGGTATTCAGTTTGAATCCAGATTACATTTTATTTATTCATTGTACAGTTGACCCCTGAACAGCATGGATCTGAATAGCAAAAATCCACTTATATGTGAATTTCTTCCAACAGTAAATACTACAGTACTGTACAATCTGGTTGGTTAAATCTGCAGACACAGAGGAGCCATAGATATGGAGGAACTGTGGATACAACAGTTGACTGTAAGTTACACGCACATTCTTGAAGGCAGAGCATCAGTATTCCTAACACCCACATTGTTCAAGAATCAACTACACTATGGTTCACAGGAGTATCACTTCCTTTTAACTCCAAGATTCTGTAAGTCTGGATTCTCTCCATTCTGCTCGGTGCCAACCTTGGTCTGTCCTACATGAATCAAGAACTTAATGATTAGAAAGGGAAAACAAACTGAAAAAAAAAAAAGTAGATAAATATGAGGAATTCCCTAGTGGTCCAGTGGTTTTACAGCTGAGGGCCTGGGTTCAATCCCTGGTCAGAGAACTAAGATCCTGCAATCTGTGTGGCATGGCCAAAACAAAAAACCAAAATACAGCAACAACAAAAAATAAATATTTATGTACATATAACTGAATCACTTTGCTGTACACCTGAAACTAACACAATGTTGTAAATCAACTATTATTGTTTAGTTGCTAAGTCGTGTCCAACTCAACTATACTTCAATAAAAATAATTATTTTTTTAAAAAGAAATTATACAGTGATGTAAGTCAGAAACAGAAAAACATATCATATTCACACATATATAAGGAATCTACAAAGATGGTACTTATGAACCTATCTGCAGAGGATCAGTGGAGATACAGGTAAAGAGAGCAGACCTGCGAAGATGGCAGGGGTCGGGGAGCAGAGGGTGGGATGGATGGAGAGAGTGGCGTGAAAACACAGACACCACCATACGCAAAACAGCCAGCCAGTGGGAGTCTGCTGTGATTCAGGGAACTCAAACCGGGGCTCTGTGACAAGTGAGAGGGCTGGATGGGCTGGGAGATGGGAGGGAGGTTCAAGAGGGAGGGGACACATGTATACCTATGGCTGATCCATAGGTATCTGATATGTGGCAGAAACCAGCACAACACTGGAAAGCAATCATCCTTCAATTGAAAATAAATTTTTTTAAAACTTAATGATTAGAAATGAATCTTATATACCCTTCCATTTTTAAGCTTACTATGTGAACTAATTTGCTTTATGAATGATTAAGCTCCATAAAAATGTGAGCTGACTAACAGTTCTGTGGTCCTGTAACTCCATGATGCTAAAACTGCTTTAAGAACTCCAAACTAAATTTGTCCTTCACTACAGCCCACTTTCTTCCTTCTTAACAGAGACACTGAACCACAATAAATATCACTTTACCATAAAAAGTCAAAAAAAGTAAGCTGTGAGGTGTCAGCTAATTACTCTAGCATAAGACATGTTAGTTTTTAAATAGAAAAACTGGCAATCCTTATGCCTCAAATAACACATATTATCCCAGGCACAGATCAAAGAATTAGTTACTAAATTTAATGTTTCCCTAATTAGGATTTATTTACTGGAAAATTATTTCAGAACTGAAAACTAATGGTGTATATGGAGAGAGCATTGAGGGTTTTATTTTTTCTAAGTTTATTTTTTAACAAATTAACTCTAATTCTTTCTTAACTCACTTACCTCATAGACTTCTGATCTAGATAAAATATAATGCCTAATCACAGAGAAAAATCTCAGAACCTAATTAGTTTTCTCCCAATCATGAAAGATACTTTCTCAATTAATTAAGTCAATACATGTTTATTGGAGTCATACTATGTACCAGGCACTATTTCAGATTCCTCAGTGAAAAAGGTAAAGTTCTTGGGTTTGAGAAAATTTTATTCTATCGGGGAGGATAAGCAATAAACATGCAAATAAAAATATAATATTAAAGAGAATGAATAGGGGCACTAAACAATGAGAAGAAAAGCAGTTCTAAGCAAATTAACGGAGAAGGCAATGGCACCCCACTCCAGTACTCNAGTGATGGGACCAGATGCCATGATCTTAGTTTTCTGAATGTTGGGCTTTAAGCCAACTTTTTCACTCTCCTCCTTCATTTTCATCAAGAGGCTTTTTAGTTCCTCTTCACTTTCTGCCATAAGGGTGGTGTCGTCTGCATATCTGAGGTTATTGATATTTCTCCAAGCAATCTTGATTCCAGCTTGTGCTTCTTCCAGCCCAGCATTTCTCATGATGTACTCTGCATATAAGTTAAATAAGCAGGGTGACAAGATACCAAATGTGTTAATAAAGTTACTTAAATCCATGGCTACCATCAATAGAAGCCCTTCACATGTCGAAAGAGTATTTGTAGCTTCATCTGAATAATGACTCATCATTTATTATAAACCTTGGAGGCAACGATTTTATGAAACATCTTAGGACCCCAAACATGATGTTGGAAAGCAAAAAGCATCAGCACGGACCTACCAATTATCTGAAATGTTGCCAGACATTAGTCAATGATGGACATGCTGATTTTCTGTGCTAATCTAGAGATATTTTTAAAAATTCATCTTACCAAATCACAGAAAATTGAAAACCAGAGAAACCATTATATGAAACATCTCTCCCACTCAAATTTAGTCTCTGAGAACAATAATATACCTGAGAAAACATGTTAATAAGATATGAAAGGGGATTCGTTAGCCAAATGAAATATTTATTTAGTACACATTACATTACAGTACAAAGAAGACAGGATTCTATACTTTGGACGCATACCACAATTTTAGCTTAAAACAAAGGACAATGACATCGTATATTACTTAAATTGCCTTTATATATAAGTATGGATGGTACTAGCATGTATTTTCAAAGATGCTTTCAATAGCCCATCCAAAAAGGTCTGATCAAGGAACTGTATTCCTAAGCATTTGTGAAATGAAAACTCGGGTCCACGCAAAACGCCTGCACGTGGATTCTCATAGCAGCTTTATTGTAATAGCACTGAACAGCAAACCACCCAAATGTGCTTCCAAAGGACAAATGGTGAAACTGATGCATCCTTACCATGCACCAGTCCTGGGCAGTAGAACAAAAGAAACTGCTGATATACAGAACAGCGAGAAGGCATCTCAGGGGCATTATGAGGACTTTAAAAAGCTAATCTCAAAAGGTCACGTGCTGCATAATTCCATTTATATAATATTCTCAAAATGACAGAGTTATAAAGCCGGACAAGAGATTAGTGGTTACCCAGGGCTGGTGGGCAGAGAGAGAGCTATGAAGGAGTAGCAAGCAGAAAGCCTTGGGTTGATGCGTCAGTTCTGTGTCCTGATTGTGGTGGTGGGTTATGCGAATCTACACGTGATGGGTCTGATGGAGAAGGGACAGGCTACCCACTTCAGTATTCTTGGGCTTCCCTGGTGGCTCAGCTAGTAAAGAATCCGCCTGCAATGTGGGAGACCTGAGTTCGATCCCTGGGTTGGGAAGATCTCCTGGAGAAAGGAAAAGCTACCCACTCCAATATTCTGGCCTGGAGAATTCCATGGACTGTACAGTCCATGAGGTTGCAGAGTCGGATATAACTGAGCAAATTTCAGTTTCACACGTGATGGAACTACACAGAACTACACAAATGCATGTGTGTAAAACTGGAGACAACAGAGTAAGCTCTGTGGGTTGTACTAGGGTACAGAACTACACACACACAAATGCACGCCTGTAAAACAAGACATCCAAGTGAGCGCTGTGGGTTATACCAAGGTCCTTCTGTCTTTGCTCTTGTATGAGCTGCCTTTGTGGAAAACCCGGGTGAAGGATATTTTTGTATCCTTTTGTATCCTCTCTGTATTTTTACAACTTCCTGTGAATCCGTAACCATTTCAAGACAAAAGGTTTAAAACGAGTTTGAAGGAAGCATAAAACTTACTTATGATAAACCATTTTTCTTAATCTAATTAATGGTAGGTGGCTCAGATGGTAAAGAATCTGCCTGCAGTGCAAGAGACCCATGTTTGATCCTTGGGTTGGGAAGATCCCCTGGAGAAGGGAACGGCAACCCGATCCAGTATTCTTGCCTGGGGAATCCCATGGACAGAGGAGCCTGGCGGGCTGCAGTCCCGCCAGGGTCTGTAAGATCTGGGGTCACAAAGAGTTGGTCACAGATGAGCAACTAACAGTTTTACGTTCATAGACAAGTAAAGGGAGGTATGCCAGATAGCCGGAGAGGAAAAGATGGCGGGAATACTTACAGAGTATATCTGCAATATCACACACCAGGCCCTACAGCAGATCTCGTCCAATCAACACTCAGTCCAGTGAGTTGGCTGCTGTTGAAAAGCCTCACTTTCAGATGAGGAAACAGAGAAGGTAAGAAACGCAATCAAGGTCAGGCAGCTGGCACTCAGCAATGATATCAAAGTTAAGAAAAGACCTCTCAAAGCAAAGAGGATTTTAAGGAGACGAAGAGTCATTACTGCATCAAGAAGGGTTTAAAAGGTAGTTTAAAACAGGCAGAGTGGGCGAAATGCTACAGATGTAAACCTCAGAATTTAAAACCCACATTAGCCCTGGATAACTGGATGCACTTGGCCAGAGAAGAACGCGAAACTGTGGTTATTTTTTATTTACCTTTAAGCTTCTGCTTAGAAATAAGAAGGGTGATGCTTCTTTAAAAGGTGCTCGATGAATGAAAATAGGAGATAAAAGTGAGCCAAAATTCAGAAACACTACAAACAGAGAGGAAAACAAAGCTGATTATAACAAAGCCTATTCACAAAAGAAAAGGGAAAGTCTGCAATCTTGTCCAAAGACAGGCAAGATAATCTGAATGAGGTTAGCAGAAGACAGGAATCTGCATACAATGACCACAAGGATGAGCAAGATGAGAATTTGTCTGCAAGAAAATAGTTGTAAAGACAGTAATGCAGTTAGGCTTGGCTTCAGTCTGGCTTAGAAAAAGCAAGAGGAAACTTTCTGCCCTTCATCACTCCATCCATAAATTCAATGCAAACAATACACTGTGGCAGGTGGGGGGAGTGGATGGAAGTTTTAAACAAGATTGGCCACAGCTGACAGATAAGGCTGGGGCGACAGAGACATGGAGACTTATTCTCAAAGCAGGTTTCGGGACCTCTGGTGCCACCTGCACCACCAGCCCTGATCACATGGGAAAAAAAGCAAAAAGGGAGGCGACAACAGTGAGAAGCACACCACTGTTTTCGTGGGTCAGGTGAAAATGCTCACTCCTCAGAAATCTGCTTAAGAGAGCCTTAAGAGAAAGTCAGCGACACTGGAAAAGTAACGCTGGCAGGCCCTTTAACACAGCACTGCTCCAGCATGGCCGAACGTTTTCGTAAGTACAGTTTTTGAAGACTGCTCATCACAGCACCGTTTACAATGGTGAGAAACCTGATACCTAAATTATCAAAGAGGGGATTAAATATATTATGGTATACTCGTACAGTGGAATACCAAAGGGCGATTAGATACATTATCGTATTCTTGTACAATGGAATACTGAGCAGCTATGTGGAAAAAGGAAGATATTAACTCACGACAACCAGGTATGAGGGCTTCCCTCGTGGTCCCATGGTTAAGACTAAACCTTTCAATGCAGGGGGTTGGGGTTCGCTCTCTGGTCAGGGAGCTAAGACCCTACATGCCTTATGACCAGAAAACAAAAGATAAAACAGAAACAACGTTGTAACAAATTCATTAAAGACTTTAAAAATGATCCACATCAAAAAAAATTCTTACCAAAAAAAAAAGGATAGCCAAGGAAGACAGGAACCAACTGAAAGCTCTTCGGATTAGCCACAGTTGGAGCCGTTAGAGCAATACAATTGTACTGTATCCAATTATAACAGCAATATAAAAATCCATCAGTCTGCATAGATATAAATCAATGACTGGATAAATGAATAACTGGGAGAGCAGATAAATGCCCTGTGTGGAAGATTCCAAACACCTTGGGGGGATCCCCTGGCCCGCCCCAAGGAGGTGGAGCAGGACCCTGCACTCCTGATGTGGGGGCTGCCTTCTTCCCAAGAGCACTGATGGAAAAGGGGCAAAGAGGAAGTTCACAGAACTTGACAAGCACCCCCTCAGCCAGGACACCAAGGTTAAAGTCACGCAAACAGGAGGTAGCCTTAAACGATGCCCTGAAAACCACACTCTGCCCCAGCGGTCTCTCTCCCCCAGACACACAACCCCAGCTGAACCAGGAGAAAACCGCCAGACAGATCCCGGCTGAGGGGTGCACAACAATATCTGAGCAGTGTGTGCCACGGACTGTCCAAGTCATAAAAACCAAGAGAAGTCTAGGAGGCTGTCCCAGGCAAGAAGAGCCTGAGGAGACGTGAGGACGCAAGCATGGAGTCCTGGTCGGGGTCCTGGAACAGAAAAAGACACAAGATAAAAACTAAGGAAGTCTGAGGAAGCGTGGACTTCGGCTAATAATGACGTACCAATACTGGCTCATTAGTTCTGACAAACACACCATGCTGAGGTGAGATGTTGATGACAAGGGAAACGGGAACTCTCTGTACTAGCTTTGCAATAGTCTATAAACCCCAAACTGTTCTAAAATAAAAAGATTAGTTTTTAAAAAATGAAGACAATTTTACTGAAGATATATCAAATCATGATGCTGCGGAATGGTGGCCAATATATAATAAATGAAAGATGAGTTACTAGACAGCACAATGCTGGGCTGGAAAAAGCACAAGCTGGAATCAAGATTGCCTGGAGAAATATCAATAACCTCAGATANCTATGGTTTTTCCAGTGGTCATGTATGGATGTGAGAGTTGGACTGTGAAGAAAGCTGAGCGACGAAGAACTGATGCTTTTAGACTCTTGAAAGTCCCTTGGACTGCAAGGAGATCCAACCAGTCCATTCTGAATGAGATCAGCCCTGGGTATTCTTTGGAAGGAATGATACTAAAGCTGAAACTCCAGTACTTTGGCCACCTCATGCGAAGAGTTGACTCATTGGAAAAGACTCTGATGCTGGGAGGGATTGGGGGCAGGAAGAGAAGGGGATGACAGAGGATGAGATGGCTGAATGGCATCACTGACTCGATGGACGTGAGTCTGAGTGAACTCCGGGAGTTGCTGATGGACAGGGAGGCCTGGCGTGCTGCGGTTCATGGGGTCACAAAGGGTCGGATACGACTGAGCCACTGAACTGAACTGAACTGAGACAGCACAGGGTATAAAATTATTTCTGCTTAAAAAATACACATATACATATCTATATGCCAAAAAGTCTGGAAGACCAACCATACATCGAATCACCGACCTAGCGGTTGTCACCACCTCCTTTGTACTTTTCTATAATAGTTGGTTTTGTTTCTCCACTGAGCACTGGATACATTTAACACTGAGCCTCATTAACCTCCATATTCAAGAACACTGTTGTTTTATTTGGGGGAAAAATTAGGCATCTCACATAGAATTTATATAGAGTCCATCTTAGTTCAAAATAATATGCACTTATAAAACAGTGAACTTTAACTTTTTCAAGAGGAAACATTTTAAAAGGCAGTACATTTTAAAAAGGCAAACATTTTAAAAGTGACGGAAAGTGTGGAATTTAATCTGGACCTGGAGTGTAATCCTAGTTTCACCATTTATTGTCCGTGTGACCTTGGGCGGTTCAATCACCTCCTCTGTCCTCATTTTAACAGTGGGGAAAGTGTAACACAACAAGCCGACAGATCTGCAGAACTGACCTAACATTTATTTGCTTATTTATCAATATAAACATGTATTTATATACTACATAAATACACTTTATCACCTCAAATTTTATTAGAACTTATCTGAGTGGTAGCAAAGAGTTCAATTGTATGTCAAGGGGCTGACCCTGCTGAGGCTCCATAAGGGCAATTGTTAGTGTTACCAATAATAATAATATAACAAAAATTCAAGAAAAAAAAAAACCATTATCAGAAAAAATTTCACTTCTCAAAGACTGTAACAGAGAGCACTCAGAGACAAGATCGGCACCTCAGCCCATGCCACACAATCTGCTGCGAGGTCCCAAAGCCTCTGCTAACTAGACATTCATTGGGGCAATTAAACACATTAACGAGGCCACAGGACTGCTGCTAAGAACACCAAGTGAAAGCCACTGGTCTGATCATAGCCAGCTTAAAACTAAACTTTGGAATAGTAATGTACCAAGTCTCCCTTGCTATGGAAATAACAGTTTCCCTACCTGTGAATGGAATGTCAATACAAATTAACACCAGCCATAAAACGCAAACCAAACTGACTTAAATCCCTTGACTGCAAACAATGAACTTTACTGTAGATGTTTCAGACAAGACATATATTTTGATCAAAATTCAGGGCTGGTAGTTCCATCTCAATACTGATATTTTAAAATTATCCCAAATATAAGCCTTATAATACACAAAACCAGAAGGGAAGAGACAAATCTAATCATGATATTAGTGGACTTTTATAAAAANTATATTTTGATCAAAATTCAGGGCTGGTAGTTCCATCTCAATACTGATATTTTAAAATTATCCCAAATATAAGCCTTATAATACACAAAACCAGAAGGGAAGAGACAAATCTAATCATGATATTAGTGGACTTTTATAAAAAGCTAAACCACCCAGATCAGAAGAATCATTTGTCTCCAGCTAAAACTTAACCCAGCCTGATTTATCATATGGTCTAAGACAGACCCGTACTTTAAGATCTGCTAATTTAGGAAGAAATGAATCCAACCATAAGCAAAATAATATTAAACCACTGTGCCAATTTTTTCTTGTTGTCATCGTTTAGGCGCTAAGTCGTGTCCGACTCTTTCACTACACCATGCACTGTAGCCTGCCAGGGTCCCCTGTCCACGGAATCTCCCAGGCAAGAAAACTGCANTCTACCACCCTCAGAGTCATAATACTGGGCAGGAGGGACACCATCACCCAGCTTGACAGGTTTAAGACAAGGGAATCACTGCATCGTTGTCTCTTTCTCTAAAAATCCCCCGTTCAGAGAAGAGGCCGAAACTAAGATTGAGGCTAACGTGCCAGCTGGATAAAAACACTTCCATGTAGATTCTTTTAGCCCCAGCTGTAGCCTTGGACACTTAAATAGAACACAACTGCGGGCAACATTCACAGCCGTGAATGTTCGCTGACAGGCCATCCCAGAATATGAGCTGATGTTAAAAGGAGAGCACCACCGTGTCATTTCTTATTGAAATTCCCAGGCTGTCCCCCCGGCCCCCCAGCAGAAGCGATGTGTCCCCCAGAACACGCACCTGCAGAGCTGCTAACCAGGCCCAGGCCTGCTCCAGGGCACCTCCTCCTCGGGTTCCAGGGCCAATGGCGGTGCTCCCTATCGGCGGGGTCATGTGGGTTCAGTGGACTCTGTTGGCGCCCAACACCCACAAGATAACACTGTCGTCTCCCAACTAAAGGGACACGAAACTGGGCTTTCGAAGAATACCGTTTTCCTTCATCTTGCTGGGTTCTGTTTGCGGGCCCTCATCCAAGTCCACGTGGCTTCCAAGTGACCTCCCTCCAGGTCTCACACCAAACCAACAGTGCTGTTTTACTTTTTTTTTTCCACCAGAGAAATACAACTTGGTTGGAAGAGGCCTCCGGGCCCCAAGAGTGTGCTCGATTGTCAAAGACAAGCTGAAGAAGTGGGTCAAGATTTCACGTAAGCACCAGGCAACCGGACAGGTGGGCACCAGAAGCCTTCCGTGACACTCCCATCCTGGGAAGTTACATTCACTAGGGGTTTAAAAGTGTTTTTGAAAAGAACGGTAGTAACAAGTTCATTCAGTACTGTTTTATTTGATATGAGCAGACACTGAATTAGTATCCTCAACAGTCACGGCCCTTTGTCCTTGTGAATTACTGTCCTAGAATTCAACAGTATCTACCAGGCAAGAGTCCTACTCCGTACTCAGCTTTGAAACGCAAAATTCGGTTTCTCTTCTTGATGCTTTCAGTCATATCAAAATAGACAGTCCCCTCAACCATTTCATTATCAACCTCTTCTGCCTGGAAAATCTGGCCTTGCATCTGCAGCTGAGAGTCACTGCCACTGTGAATGCTACTTTGAAATTGTAAAAGAGTTTGTACAGCTGAGATACCAGGGTCAAGTTCTAGCTCTCTCTTCTATCTTTGATAAAGTAAAGCTCTAGGGAGAATCCACACTGATTCCAGAGCCAGGCTGCTGGGGGTTCACATCCCGTCTCCCTAGCTTACTGCTTGCATCATGATCTCAGGCACGTAGCTGAATTTCTCTGTGCCTCAGTTTCTCCATGTAAAAGGTGGGGCTATAACGGGATAACAAGATTGTGTTGAGAGTCAAATAAATCTAGATGCAAAAGCACAGACCAAGCACTCCATCGATAGTAGCTATTATTATTCGCTTTGCTGCTGCTACTAAGTTACTTCAGTCGTGTTCAGTCTGTGAGATCCCATAGATGGCAGCCCACCAGGCTCCCTCGTCCCTGGGATTCTCCAGGCAAGAACACTGGAGTGGGTTGCCATTTCCTTCTCCAATGTGTGAAAGTGAAGTCGCTCCATCGTGTCCGACTCTTAGCGACCCTATGGACTGCACCCTACCAGGCTCCTCTATCCATGGGATTTTCCAGGCAAGAGTACTGGAGTGGGGTACCATTGCCTTCTCCGATTATTATTTATGTAACTCCAAATTCTTCTACTATTCCACATGTGTACACAATGCTTGCCCAAATAAGATACTACTCACTTGAGGCCTGGGACCACATCTTGAGTATTTCTGACGCTCCCCATGACACCTACTAGTCACTCAAGAGGTAAAAGTGAACCTAGTCGGTATAGATTGTTACACCGGATGAACAAGGAAGTTCTCAAACACAGACCTGTACAAACATGTATTTCCTGCCCTCGAGCAGCCTGTGTTTTGGGTGGGGAAACAAAAGAAAGGGAAACACTCCTGCTGTAACAATATAAAGCCATAAAGGGTTGAATGCCAAGGGCTCCTTGTGAGCTGGGGCCCTGGAGAGGGCGAGTCTGCAGTGGCCCTCTCTGCCCCTGGAGGCGAGCGGGGCTTCCACAAGAGGCGGGCACAGAGAGCGGATTCCAGCATACCTGGTCATCCCACAAACATTCACTGCACACCTTCCACAGGCCAAGACAGGGCCATGAAGGACCTAGACGAGGCCCCAGCGCCGCAGGACCTAAAAGGGCACTCACTCCCCGTGACAGCTGAGTTCTGAAGGAAGGAGGAAGGGGTGCTCTCCTCTCGGATGGAACACAACACGGCTTCAATGCCTCACGGACAGGAGCCAAGGCTGGCGCTCCGGCCGCTCCGGCTTCCAACAATGGCAAACATACAGAAGTTAACAACTTTTCCTGTTCTGTACTCTCAATATGCTTCACAGTTTATGAAGCACATTAAAGAGACATTCTCTATTATTTCTGAACACAAATAACATATAAGAGGTTTACAGACACACACAGTCAGTATTATTGGAAAGGTTTTCAGAGGCTATGGAGGCCCAAATGAAAGCCTGTTCATAAAGCCCCGTGCTCTGTCTCCTCCCACTCTCCCTTCCTTCCCTCTCCTACTAGGGCCTGCCCACAGACATCAACTATCTCCCAGGGAAGTGCCTGAAGATGCATGTGGTGGCAGGAATCAGTTAGTCACGATGGGCGGAAGGATTAACACTTGCATCTTTGTCTTCTATAGCCTTCCACTGATGACAAACCTCCTCCCGGAAGAGGATGCCTTCGGGTAAAGGAACCTCATAAATATCAACCGGCAAAAGCATTCTCAATCCCTTACTGATGGCGGACCACTATACAAAGATGGGTCAAGTCCAACACACTCTCATCACAAATAAGACACGTTTCTGAGCGCTTCCCTCATCCTCAGCAAGCCTTTCAACCGCTTCTACTCTCATAGGATGCACACTACTGGATCCCACCATCGCCCCTGGAAACAGAATAATCTTTTCTTTTTTCTTTGGTTTTGCCCTGTGCAACTTGCCCGCCTAGCAATGGAAACCACGCCCCCTGCGCTGGAAGTACGGTCTTAACCACGAGACAGCCAGGGAAGACCCAGAATAAACTTGATTAAGGATGTCCAAACTACTCAATTAAATCCAGTCAAAAATTTCTTAAGGCACAAAGTACTGGACTCGAATATATTTAAGACATTCAAAGGCAAACTGAAAAGTGAGGTTAGAACCCCTACAACATAGGTTATAGAACATTCTTAACCTTCCTGTACCCATGAATGTTAGACTCATCAACAAAGTAACAGTCAACCCACTGTTTTTTATTCCCTTGGTTTGGTTCTGGAAAATCACCCTTCCTGTATGTCATTTGTTAACCCCTTAATAAGGAATGTCACGAACAGGTTAAGAGGAGACCTTTCACCAGGGGCAATTAAGGCTTTCCAACATTTACTTTTTCTGAACGTCCAAGCACAGCCTGTTGATTGAGTGACAATGACATGTGATGGGACCTTTGATAAAAAAGACACACAGGGCTTTGGAAACTACTGAATACTCTAATAAAGGGACTAATTGCAATTTCATGCAATTGAAAAGCCATCTTCCAACTTGAAAAACACATTTACTCAGTCATTTTATATTGCCAATACCCTTGTTTTACAGAAAAAGAAGCAATTAATGTACATATTCGCCATCTGGACACATTCAAATCCAACTTGTGTACTCAAGTATTTAAGAGTAACCTATGTTTATGCAAAAAGTTACCCCAAAGATTAAATAAGATAAAGCGTGTAGATGATTTGAAACAAGTCTGGCAAACAACCACTACTCAACATTGCCCAGTACTACTGTTCCTAATTTTCCAACTTTGTAATCATACTAAACAGTTGTAGAACATGATTATGTATACATAATGTATATAAGCTAATACGTGTTACTACTAGAAATAAAGACCAAACAATGCTATTCATCTAGACAGAGGTGAGTTTAATTTGAACAGAATGATCCGAAAAGTAGCAGAGAAAATTTGCTACGGGGTAGAATGTTAAATGTTAGCTCTAATCTCTGCTTATCAACTAAGGACACAACCTCTACGTCGTCTAGTGCGAATTATTATCAGCAGTCAGCTGATCCTAGAGAACTGGCTCAAAATGAACAGTTAAGACCTCAACCTCGTGGATAAGGGACCATTTACTTGCAAGGCTGCGCCAACCACTGAAATCTGATTACTTCAATACTGACGCTGAAATCCTGCATAAATTCATTACACATCTCTAGCCGGAATTTTTTTTGCAAGTCCTTACACACACACAAAATTATACCCCAAAGCCACTTAAACTGACAAGACTACATCATCCTGGGCGCATCCGGCTTTTAAAACATTTCAGTCGCTTCGGCCACGCATCAGTTACGATGACAGGGAATCACTGACGATGACAGGGAAGGCGCAAGAGCCAGTTTGGAGAGCACGTGCTTTCCTAAGTCAATACGAAAAGTAACCCTACGCCCACATCACGAACTGGGGGGGCAGAAATCTTCGCGTTTCCCAGCTGAATCTCGACCCCGGGCGGGGAAGGCCAAGGCACACGCCCTCCTCGCACGCCGGGCCGGCGCCACGGCTCCCGGGAGCCCCCGTCCCTTCGCCCCGCGCGCTCGGGCGCACCGCGGTCGGACGCGCGGCCGGACGCGGGTGGACTCCAGGCCGGGGCGGCCGGACGCGGG
>SJYV01024370.1:2772634-2801987 GCA_006410875.1 Neotragus pygmaeus | reverse complement strand
GTGCGTGCCTGCCCCGCCTGCGGGTGGCTCCGGGCGAGTTGTGCAACCCTCACCCTCGCCCTCACCGCCGCCGTCACCCCCGGGGCTCCGGCCAAGCGGGAGCCCGAGTGCGCCCAGCACGCGGGTGGTGAGTCACCGAGTCTCTGCGCTGCCCGGCTCGGGCGCCCTCAGAGGCCCACTGCCCTTCCTCGGCCCGCCGGTTGGCCCGAGGCTTTGTCCCCTTCCGCTCCGGGAGCCCCAAACCTCGAGCGCTTCGGGGGATGGAGGGAATAAAATCCAGTCCGTGGTGGTGGTGGATTGTGTTGTGTGAGGAACTCGTGGAACTGTTTAAGTGATTCTCATCTGGATTCGTTTCAAAATAACAATGCTCTTAAATGAGAGGCGAAATTGGTAACATTTAAGACATGATGACAAGGGATCTTCAAAATTGAAGATCCCCCTGGAGGAGGGCGTGGCCACCCCCTCCAGTCTTGTCTGGAGAAATCCATGGACAGAGGAGCCTGATGGCCTACAGTCCATGGGGTTACAAAGGGCAGACACAACTTAGCGATCAAACCACCACCACCAGAGGTGGTATCAGGAACCCCAAACAGGAGAAAAGGGAAAAAAAATATATATATATATACTTAGTTTATGATACAGTCACTTGATCCCAAGAAGAGGTTTAGTTCTCTACGTAAAGTTTGTCAAACTGAAATCTATCCCTAGTTGTTCAAGTTTTGTCAACTTTATCTCTGGATAATTATTTCAGCAACTCCTTGCTGAAATAGTTCAAGCATTGATTTACAGGGAAAATATGTGGGAAAGCTTCCGTTTTCTCAGAAAAGCCCTGCAAAACAATCCAAGCACACGGTGAGCTTGCTGAAATATCGATTAATTTGCCAGGCAGGAACCACTGTCATGCCCCTAGGCATTTTGTCCTCAAGGGGGAGGTTGTGTGTGTACACTTGGTTAGCCTGTGGGGAGCTGGGAGGGGGCTGGTCATAGTTCAGGCCACGAGGGAGCCGTCGTCTGTACGGTGACTTTGGAGGCTTACAGAGTCATGTCACTGGTCATGATGGAGGAATGGGCAGGACAGGCCTACCCCTGGTGCAAATTTCACAACTTCACTACTAAAAATAACTCAAGTGCATGTCCCCGGAACAGTCGTGTTACTGCATACTGTCATTGCATACCAAGCAAGTTGTATAACTCTTGGTAAAATTTCACCATTTGTGGTCAGCAGTACTTTAGAATCCTTCTCCAAATATAAGGAGAGACTGGCAGATTTGTAGCAGAAGGAAGACAGCTCTGTAGGAACACGCCGTTTATTGAGTGGTGCAGGAACAGAATTTTGTGAAACGCTGAAGCATGAAATTAACCTGGCTCAGAACAGTCAGGTGTTAGAACACAGGTGGGAGACCCTTTCACAGTTGCGTCAGATAAAGGGCGCCTACAGAATCTCTCAGTAGCCCTAGACATGTATGTTCCTTGTTCCTTCTCTATAATTTCTTGTAACTCCCAATCCTGAAACTTACCCCGCTCAGGGACGGCGTGGTAGTGCCAGGCCTTCCACAGCATCTCAAATCAGACACCTAAAGTCACCTCTCCCTCTCTCTCTCTCTTTTTTTTAATAATTTTATTCATTTTTGGCTGTACTGGGTCTTCGTTGTTGCGCAGTCTCTTCTTTAGCTGTGGCAAGCCAGGGCGGGGGGCGGGTACTCCGTAGTTGAAGTGCACGGGCCTCTCATGGTGGGGGCTTCTCTCCTAGAGCGCAAGGGCGTCAGTAGCTGAAGCAAATGGGCTCAGCAGCTGTGGCTCCTGGGCTCTAAAGCACCGGCTCAAGGGTTTAGTTTCTCTGAGGTATGTGCGATCCTCCCGGACCAGGGATCAAACCCCTGTTCCCTGCTTTGGCAGGCAGATTCTTTAGTCATCTCTTACAGCCGAAACAGTCATTGTTATTTTACATTTTGGCACCAACAAAAATCTAGAAGAAAATTCTGGATTCGTTGCTAATAAAGACAGTTATAGTCTCTGATCTTCCAAAAGTTTCCCCTTTTAGGATAGGTTGATTACTTACCATGAATAATGTTAAGTTCAGAGAAACTCTGGAGTTCTGTTTTAAGGCATAAGAACTGTGAATAACGTCAAATCCCCCTGCACCTCCCACTCTTAAAAAAAAAAAAAAATCCATCGCCAGTCTTTAGTAGCTAGTAACTGTGTATGTTTAATGATTTAGTAATGTTTAGATCTTGTGGCTGTAAAATTTTATCATTTAAATTCTATTAGTCTCTGACTGATTTTCCTAAGACCAATCTTTATTTTCATCAGACACACATAGATGTTTCAGAGACATTACTCTTGCTCTCAATGTCTAGGATTTAAGTTAAATGGCCGTTCAGTAATACTCACCTTATTATAAATGAATAGTCTGTCCCTAGACCCCAGATAGAGATTTCAGGTGTAAGAAAGGGGCCAACATGCCAGCTGACCTAGGAGCAGACCCTGAGGCAATTTCATTTTATGCAGAGGCAAACTGGTAAGAAAGGAAACAGACTCTGCCCTTAATGTACACTTGTTAACTGAGACACATCTACATTAAGAAACATTCTGGAAGCTCATAGGACAGATATTTCAGTTGAGGAATTTCTGCAATGCTTTCGCTATTTTAGGATGTCTACAAAAAATTGCAAAATGACTTCTTAGACATTCCACATACCCTTTTTCTGGGTATTAGAAAATGACTATCATTAGAAACTATAGTAAGCTAGCACCTGTCATTTGTTCAGTTTTTCTCCTTTTGATAGAGTGTCTAAAACAACACTTCTGAATTTCTTCCACATATTAAATCATTTATACTTACTTAGTTGAGATTTAACACAAGGGAAGAACTTTCTCCTTAAGGAACAATTCAGTGAACTTCCCAACAGCAAGCGAGAAACCAGGACTCTTTCCCTCGCTACTTGATACACTTGCTGTTATCACTCTTATTTTCTGTGGGAATGTCCAAAGAATGCACTTCCTTGAGTAAAAGTCACAGCTGTGTAAATAGCAAAAAGTGACTTTTTATAGCTTCTTTCAACCACATTTGGCCAGGGGGCCAAGGCTGCACAGATAAAGCTGCAGACTTTCGTTTTCCAGGTGCGTCGGGGGCCTGTGGAAGAGCGTGGGCCTGGGCAGCATGGGCCTCTCATCAAAGCCGCTGTCCCGAGTCCCACACCGTGCTGTTCTATTGGCATCCCAGCCAGCTGTGTGGGCCTGTGTCTTATGTATTCAGGTGCATTCTCCCGGGTAATAGTTACAGGTTGGAAAATGTGCAGTGATATTTCAACTCATATCCTTTTAGAAATATTTTTTTAATGTCCAAGTTTGAACTTTTATGTAGGAGCTGTGATGTTTCAAAGTCAGAAATAAGGGGAAATGTGTTCCGTGCCTTAGTGATCTAGATCAGGGTTGGTCAGCTTTTTCTTGCCTTTTTTAACTTAATTTTTTATTTTATTAATTAATATATTGGGGTATGATTGGTTTACAATATTGTGTTAGTGTCAGGCATGCAGCCAAGCGACTCAGTTATATGTGTACATATAGCCATTGTTTTTTAGATTGTTTTCCAATATAGTTTATTACAATGTTGATTAGAGTTCCCAGTGCTACACAGTGGATCTTTGTTGATTATTTGTTATTTAAGTGGTGCACATGTATCACTCCCAGACTCCTAATTTATCCCTCCCCACCCCTCCCCTTTCCCCTTTGGTAACCAGAAGTTTGTTTTCTAAGTCTGTGAGTCTGTTTTCTGTTTTCTGAATCTTAACAGGCCAGATTGTATATATTTGAGGCTTTGAGGGCTGTGAGGCAAAAGTGGAAGATACTGGTAGTACTCTCAACCATTTAAAATGTATCCATTGGAAATGTAAAGCCATTTTTGGTTCCTGGGCCACAGGGGGACAAGCGGGGGCTGCTGCTGGCCAGTGGGCTCTCTGCCCGCCTTTGTCCGGCCGCCACCCCGTCACCTGCCCCGTTTACTGTCTTACAGGCCCATGCCTGGGGGCTACGGAGCGATGGGGGACGATGGGCCCATGGACTACAGCGTCCACGAGGCCTGGAATGAAGCCACCAACGTGTACCTGGTGGTGATCCTCGTCAGCTTCGGGCTCTTCATGTATGCCAAGAGGTAAAGGCTTGAGGTTCTCAGGGTTGTTGAGAAGATCCTAAGCATTGACAAGTTTTGCAGGTTGGTTGGTTTGATCTAAATTCAATGCACAAAAACGATTTCAGCAGCATTTTGATTCCTACTATGAAAGCCCTCTCTCCTCGGCCCTGCCCTCAAATACCAGATACCAGGACTTGGCTTGGAAAACCCAGCTGCACCGAGAGCCGGGCTGTGAGTGCAGCTCTCGGCTCCCAGGCCAGCTGCTCTGTACTCCCATTCTATCACTTCTGATATAGCTCAGAGTTATCACTCAGCCAATTCACTGTCACCCTCGGACGAGCACATATTTTTGGCCCACGTCCCTGAAATGCACAAACACCAACTCCTACATGTTCAGCACTTCTGTCCTCGCACGTTTCAAGCGTTCCCTTCTGTTTCTTAACGCATGACTGTGTCCCAGAACTTAGTGAATGATGTCGTATGGTCCGATTTCTTGTCTGTCCATCCCGCAAACGCTCAGTCCCCCGAGAACAGGGGCTTTTATTTAACCTTGTGTCCTTGAAGTGGCACATTAGTGTAAATCCTCCTGCATTCCAGACACTGTCGCGCAGGATAACTGTCCTTTTCCACACTCCCTGGCTCCTTTAAGAACAGTGAGCAAGAAGGGAGGGAGGTGTTGCTTTGAAGAGGAAGAACAGCAGTGGTTAGATTGACTTGCTTCTGCTCATAGCCACATGCTTTGTGACGTCCTGTACCAAGGTCAGAGGCATTAGACAGTCCGGGATAATTAGTCATCCAAGAATAATTGCTGCCTGGCCTGGGAAATAGTTCAGATTCACCCTGCCCATGGGACATGCAGGCTCGCCCTTCACAGCCCCATGAACCCATGAGGCCTGGACTCCAGGCTGGGGGGAGGGGCGAGAAGCGCCCCCACGGGTCACCCCAGGGCCACTGGCAGGTGACAGCGGTCCCCTAAAGAGAGCTGCCACCTCCTCCCCACCCCACTGTTTTAAAAGTATAGACAGGCTCTTGTTCATTTTAACTAGATGACCTCACTAAGGTCACGCTATCTATTTAAGAAATAGTTTTATTCATTGTTTCCCAGAATTAAGGTCTGCTCACATTCTGTTTATTCAGTACCCCCAGTAAATTAGCTTTATTTGCATGACATGACAGGGAGGAAAAAAAATCGTGCTTTTTTTGTCTGTGCATTTTTCTAAACAATAGGACATTTTTTGTGGAGATGAGGAGAAACACGTCGTATGAAGTGGATGTATTCAGTCACTACTCTTCCTTTCTTGTAATTCTGTATACATGTACAACTTCTTATTTTTAGTGAAAGAAAGAATACTCGAGCCAAGGTGGCATCTCACGGGGACAAAACTCAAGAGGGACTCATGGCCGCTTATGTGCTTTTGATCCGGNGACCTCACTAAGGTCACGCTATCTATTTAAGAAATAGTTTTATTCATTGTTTCCCAGAATTAAGGTCTGCTCACATTCTGTTTATTCAGTACCCCCAGTAAATTAGCTTTATTTGCACGACATGACAGGGAGGAAAAAAAAATCGTGCTTTTTTTGTCTGTGCATTTTTCTAAACAATAGGACGTTTTTTGTGGAGATGAGGAGAAACACGTCGTATGAAGTGGGTGTATTCAGTCACTACTCTTCCTTTCTTGTAATTCTGTGACTATACATGTACAACTTCTTACTTTTAGTGAAAGAAAGAATACTTGAGCCAAGGTGGCATCTCACAGGGACAAAACTCAAGAGGGACTCATGGCCGCTTATGTGCTTTTGATCCAACTTCTGGTTACTACGATCACGAGAGTGTTACAGTCCTATGGCTGAGAATACAAATCTCTTTTCTGCATCGTTTTTGTGTTTTAGGAATAAAAGGAAAATTATGAGGATATTCAGTTTGCCACCTCCAGCAGAAACTCTGTCAGAGCCCAACTTTTATGACACAATGAGCAAAATTCGTTTAAGACAGCAACTAGAAATGTACTCCATTTGTAAGTATACTCTGCCTAATTACATACATGTTGTTTAGTCACTCAGTCCTGTCTGACTCTTTGCAACCCCATGGACTGTAGCCCACCAGGCTCCTCTGTCCATGAGGTTTCCTGGACAAGAATACTGGAGTGGGTTGCCATTTCTTCTCCAAGGGGATTGTCCTGACCTAGGGATCGAACCTTCGTCTCCTGCTTGGCAGGCAGATTGTTGACCACTGCACCACGTAGGAAGCCTTATTACATACATAAGCATGTTTAATACATACTTTTTAAAAAATTGGTGTCTAGTTTTCAAAGGTTATCAGAAATAAATGGTGGTGGCACAGGGAACTATATTCAATATCCTGTAACAAACCTTAATGGAAAGAATATGTATGTGTATGTTTGCATATGTGAATCACTTTGCTATACTCCAGGAACTAGCACAACATTTTAAATCAACTATACTTCAGTGAAAAAAAATTTTTTTTTAATTTTAAAAAAATAGCTGATAATAGAAGCGTAGTACCCGGTTTGCATGAAGTTAGTGCTTCAGGACCCTTCCCCCATGCGGAGCCCTCCCCCTGAAAGGAGCCCTAGCAAGCTGTTCCTGTGATCACGTTTTTTGAAAATTCAGCAAAAATTAGATGTTTCGCTAGTCGATGAGACTGCTGTCTGGTGCTCCTCTGACTTGCCTCATGTGCAGTGGCGTTGAGGTGGCCACGAGCACCCTGAGGATCCAGCTAAGGGGGGTTTTGAGTTGAAGCTACTTTTAGTTTGGGTTTGAGTTTTGTGTTTACAGAGTTTGCAGTCCCTTCAGTTTCAATTAAATGACTGGGTACTGCAGCCCTATTCTATGTGTATAGGAACAGCTTCCAGGCCAGAGGTTATTAACATATCCTGTGAATCCAAACACTGAGTGGGTAGGTGGTGGAGAAGAAACAAAGGTTAAAGGGCGCAGAGCCAGAGTAAATGTTACATCCAAGCCACAACCTCGGATGCCACCCTTAAAAAAATGAGGTGTGGCTTCCATGGTGTGTCATTAAATGCGGAAGGGCAAGATGTAATTGTATATATGCTAGGGTGCCACTCCTTTAACACTGAATGACTACAACATGTGTGTGTAGTAAAAATGTTCTATCTCATTTTTCTTATCGACATATAGTTGAGTTACAATGTTGTGTTATACCTGTCTTTACATGTATATAGCCTGGTGATCCAGCTATACATTATAGATATACATATATGCTTTTTCAGATGGGATTTTCCCCGTAGAACACCACGAAATACCGAGCATGGTTGCTTGTGCTATTTAGTAGGTCGTTGTTGGTAACCATTTTGTATTCAGTCGTGTGTGTATGTTAATCCCAACCTCCCAATTCATCTCTCCCCGACTCCTTTATGTCTGTGGGTCTATTTCTGTTTTGTAAAAAAGTTCATTTATATCTTTTTTGTTTTTTAAGATGTCACATATAAGGAGTATCAGTGATATTTCCTTCTCTGGCTTCACTTACATGGACGTTTAGATTGCCTTCATTGTCTTGGCTATTATAAATAGTGAACTTGGCTTGGCTGTTATAAACAATGCACCTATGGACATTAGGGTGCATGTACCTTTTCATATATCCAGTTTTCTCTCGATATATGTCCAGGAGTGGGGTTGCAGGGTTGGATAGCTTTAGTTTTTAAGGAGCATCCATCCTGTTCTCCATAATGGTTGTACCAGTTTACCTTCCCACCAAGAGTGTAGGAGGGTTCTATTGCCTCCACATTATTATTTGTAGACTTTTTGATGCTGGCCATTCTGATCCTTGTAGTTTGGATTTGCCTTTCTCTAATAATTAGCGACGTTGAGCATCCTTTCATGTGCTTGTTGGCCTTATGTCTTTTTGAGAGAAATATCTGTTTAAGTCTTCTGCCTGTTTTTTGATAGGATTGTTTGTAAAAATGTTCTTTATAATTTTGCAAGCCTGGAGGAAACCTTGGAAAGGTACACTTGAGATTATTAGCATTCATTACCTTGATGGGGATGCTATGGAACTCAAGGAGAAAAGACAGTAAATCTTAAATGTGAATTTGTGCATGCTCATGGACATAAAAAGAAGCAAGAAAGAATGATCAGCAAGATATTACTAGTGTATCTCTCAGGAGACTGGAATTTCAGGTGAAAAGTAGAAAAAAAACACGTATATATAATTTTTCTAACACAAGTAGAACATCTAAAAATTCTTCAGCATAAATTTCACCTTGAGAACTATAGACAGCAGTTCCTCTGTGGAAAGGGGCTGCAGGGCTGATCAGGTGGGAGGAAGATGCACTTTCAGTGTTTCCTCTTTGGGTCCCTTTTGCATTTTGTATCATATTCATGTGTTACCAGCTCAGAATGAGAAGTAAAGCTGAATTTAACAGAGCAGCATTATTCATAGTACAGAAGATGGAAACAACTCGAGCGTCCTTGGCTCCTGAGTGGTCCACAGCCTGTGGTCTGTGTGTGCACAGGGGTCATGCAGCCTCTAAAGGGAAGGAAATCTGACAGGTGCTGCAACAAGCAGGACCCTGGAAGACGTTATGTTCCATAATTACTCTTATCAGGCAGTGAAGGAAGCCAGTCACAAAATAACAAATAGTGTGTGATTTCACTTCTGTGAAGCAAATTCCCAGAGACACAGAGTGGAGTCCTCACCAGGAGCTGGGTGAGGAGGGGACAGGGAACTTATGTGTGCGGAGGAGAGAGGTCAGCGTGGGGTGGTGAGCAGACGGCTGCTGCTGGTGGCGGCAGAGCAACGTGAATGGAGCTTCTGCCCCTGAACCACTTAAAAGTGGTGAAAATGCACATTTCAGTGTTTTTGTATTGTACCTCAAAAAAAAAAAATCCCCAAGAAAACCTAAGTATTAAAAACAAAAACACAGAGAGCGAGAAGCTCTGTATGGAAAATTAAAGGATTAGGTTTTCCTTGATGCCTACTCAAAACAGAGGTTAGTGGGAGCGCCCTGGTGGCCTGGCAGTTAGGATTCAGTGCTTTCACTGCAGAAGCCAGAGTTCTATCCCTGGTTGGGGACTNGCGAGAAGCTCTGTATGGAAAATTAAAGGATTAGGTTTTCCTTGATGCCTACTCAAAACAGAGGTTAGTGGGAGCGCCCTGGTGGCCTGGCAGTTAGGATTCAGTGCTTTCACTGCAGAAGCCAGAGTTCGATCCCTGGTTGGGGACTCTAAGATCCTGCAATGCTGCGTGGCGCAGCCAAAATACAAAAGCAAACAAGAAACCCCCAGAAGTTAGTTGGCATCAAAAAAAAAAAAAAAATCCACTGGCATAGCATATACAATTTTACACCTAGTGTACCGCTCTTTTTCTTCTTTAATGAAAATGGCATAAAAATGAAATTTGTCCAAATGCCTGTATTTGAAAGGTGTGTTAGTTTTCTGTTGCTGCTCTATTACCACAAATTCAGCGGCTGACACAGCACAAATCTTACAATTATAGGTTAAAAGTCCCACAGCAGTTTCACTAGGCTAAAATCACGGTGTCAGCAGGGTTCTGTTTCTTTCTGGAGGCTGTGAGGGAGAGTGTGTTTCTTTGCCTCTTCCAGCTTCTAGAAGCTACCACGTTGCTTGGTTTGTGGCCTCGTTCACCCGTCTTCAAAGCCAGCGGCGTCGCGTCTTTCTGGTCGTTCTTGCATTTTTATAGCTCCCTCTGTCGCTGCACTCAGCCAGTAGAGGTTCTCTGATTTTCAGGGCCCCTGGGATCAGGTTGGGCCGAATAATCCAGATGATCACATAATCCTCCCTCTCAACATCCTTCATCACGGCTTTAGAGTCCCTTCTGCCCTAGAAGGCAACATATTCACTGATTATGGAGATTAGGATGTGGATTGGAAGCCGTTGTTACAAAGAGTGAGTATTTGCACATTTGATGAGTCCCATCACATTGCATCATTTTTAGTGTGGACTATACAGTCCATGGAATTCTCCAGGCCAGAATACTGAAGTGGGTAGCTGTTCCCTTCTGCAGGGGAATCTTCCCAACCCAGGGATCGAACCCAGGTCTTCCTCATTGCAGGCAGATTCTTTACCAACTGAGCTACCCGGGAAGCCCAAGAATACTGACATGGGTAGCCTATCCCTTCTCCAGGGGATTTTCCTGACCCAGGAATCAAACTGGGGTCACCTGCATTGCAGGCAGATTCCTTAAAGAGGACCCCCCAAATTGTATACACTTTTCCACAAAAGTCTGGATCCATCCTGAGTATATAAACAAATAGTATTTCTTCCTTTGCTGGTAAAAATTTAACGAAGAGACTGAAAGCTTCAAAGCTAAACCATTCACAAGACTTTGGCCCTCCACTCTCTAGTTTTCAGGTTAAGACCTTCAATAATTATTTCTCAGAAAAACAAAAACGGTACAGAATCGCAAGTCTGTTTTTTCTTCTCGTTTATATTAATGACAATGTTCAGTAAATGTCTTGGGCTTGTCATTTAATATATAGTCAAATTCCTTATGATGTGCAAAAGCATTATTAATCATTTATCTTGAGGTGGAGATGGAGGATAAGAAAGAAGGACATTACAAAATGTTACTTTGAGTTTAGTAGCTTTATTAGTGTCTACCCTATATTTTGGGCTTCCCAGATGGTGCTAGTGGTAAAGAACCAGCCTGCCAATTGAGGAGACATAGGAGATCCAGCTTCATTCCCTGGGTCAGGAAGATCCCCTAGAGGAGGGCACAGCAACCCACTCCAGTATTCTTGCCTGGAGAATACCATGGACAGAGGAGCCTGGCGGGCTACAGTCCACANCTGCCAATTGAGGAGACATAGGAGATCCAGCTTCATTCCCTGGGTCAGGAAGATCCCCTAGAGGAGGGCACAGCAACCCACTCCAGTATTCTTGCCTGGAGAATACCATGGACAGAGGAGCCTGGCGGGCTACAGTCCACAGGGTCACAAAGAGTTGGACACAACTGAAATGGCTGAGCATGCACTCACTCTGTATTTTAGTGTTCTTAATAAGCCAATGTACAAAACAATAATAAAAACATTTGAAAATGGTTATCAGCACTGAGGAGAAATTAGAGGATCACAAAGTATCATAAATTTCCTATAGTGAAAAAAATTAAGCCAATTCTTTACTGAGAATCATGACTTGACTGTGATTTAATGATGTGAGCTCATAACGATTTTGCAACTTTATTAATTGTATCTCCTTTTTTTCTTGTTTTTTCTTTTGTTTATTTCCTAATAGCCAGGAAGTATGATTATCAGCAGCCACAGAACCAAGCTGACAGTGTGCAGCTCTCGTTGGAATGAAATCTCTATCAGCGGCATAAATGCTTGTTGTTCAAGACTGCAGTCTCCTCCCGCTACTAAATCATGACCAGCATTTTTTTTTTTTTTTAAGTTTTGTCTCCATAAAATCATTTTGTTTGTGACTTTCCCCCCAATTTTCTGGTGTGTTTGGTTTTGCTTTTTAAAATTTCATTTCCAGATCATTTGTTCCACAAATTAAAAATGCCTCCAAAGACCTGAACTCAGAGAGTCTGGGAAGGTATACAGTCACCAGAGGTGGCAATCTTACCTTGTGAAGACTTTCACTCCTTCAGGATGCAGTCAGGAGCAAAAGCGCAAGAGTCTGGAGTCTAGGCCACTTTTGAACATTTACGCAAAATTAAAAAAAAATAATCAAATCACTAAAAGAACTTCCTCTTCGATTGTGTCGTGGGATAAATGTCATAATGGATAAGGGACTAACTAACGTGTGTTCTTATGGCTGTTAAGAGTGAATTAGCCATCTTTGCTTCTTCAGGAGTCACACAGGAAACTGTCTTTTCTGTGCCATGAAATCCTGATGCACACCCCCCTGCTTGTTGTGGAAGTTTCCTGGGACCAGAGTTTGTTCCCCTTCATTGTGTTCCCACGAGTTCCTTCCACCAGAAGAGTCTTCTTCCAGCCATGCCAGGGCCGTGCTGCTGAATACTTGGGCACCTCTGACAGGTGCTAGCTACTTGCTTTGGGATCTTATGACTATAAATGTTTAACTGTCTAGCTTCTTGAGCTTTTTTTTTTTAACCATAATAAGCTTCCCTGTAGACTCATACCTTGTACCATTTTTCTGCTGAAAAGTTCATGCTGAAAACACTGAAATGTTTTTGCCCAGTTTTTCATATTTATTTAAAGAAAAACTGGTTGGAGATAATAGCAGGTACATTTAACTGTCCATATAACTGTTAAAGAATTTGTTTTCAGGACTTCCCTGGTGGTGCAGTGGCTAAGACTCCATGCTGCCAATGCAGGGAGCCTGGGGTTCAATCCCCCGTCAGGCAACTGGATCCCACACACCACAGCTAAAGATCTTGAATGCTGCAGCTAAGACCCAGAGAAGCCAAATAAATATTAAAAAAGAGAAAGAATTTGTTTTTTAATCAAAATGCAATTTTAAAAGTTAGAGTTAATATTTTAAATGTTATTGCCTTTTCCTTTACAATTATGAAGTAAAGAATATAAATTTTATTGGGTTTTTTTAAGATTTTTTTTTTTTTTGAGATGGACCATTTTAAAAGCCGTTGTTGGCTTTATTATAATACTGTTTCTGTTTTTTGTGTTTTGGTTTTTTTGGCCAAGAGACGTGTGAGATCTTAGCTCCCTAAACAGGGATCAGACCTGCCCCCCTTGGATTGGAAAGCAAAGTCTTAACCACTGAACCAACAGGGAAGTCCCAAGAATAAAAATTTTAAATGAAAAAGTTAAAGCCAAATGAAATAATTTCAAGAAAATTGCATTTACTTTAAACTTTATGTCATTCAAAAATGTGTATATTTTACAAGGTGGATTGTTGAGCAAATGGAATAATTCTTTCTTAACCCACAGATGAGTTTGAATCCCCACCCTCTACCCAGAATGAATATGTAGACTGAACGATTGTAAACAGTGGTAATTATGGCCTGGGGTGAGCAGAGCAATGAGAGAATAGTCTCTTTAACTTTGCTCTTATGTAATCAGGAGTGGGAGTGGTTCATATGCTGTCACTGATGTGAGGCACAAACCTGGACAAATTATGAAAACTGGCTATCTCAGCTGATTTGAACAAACTGTACCTAAATAAATAAAAATCACAACAAAATTGATGGTGATGGTTTTTTATTTGTATCTGCTAGCCATGAAATTAAAAGATGTTTGCTCCTTGGAAGAAAAGCTATGACCAATCTAGACATCATATTAAAAAGTAGAGACATTACCTTGCTGACAAAGTCCATCTAGTCAAAGCTATGTTTTTTCCAGTGGTCATGTATGGATGTGAGAGTTGGACTGAGAAGAAAGCTGAGTCCCGACAAATTGATGCTTTTGAACTGTGGTGTTGGAGAAGACTTAGTCCCTTGGACTGCAAAGAGATCCAACCAGTCCATCCTAAAGAAGATCAGTCCTGAATATTCATTGGAAGGACTGATGCTGAAGATGAAGCTCCAATACCTTGGCCACCTGATGTGAATAACTGACTCATTAGAAAAAACCCTGATGCTAGGAAAGATTGAGAGCAGAAGGGGACGACAGAGGATGAGATGGTGATGGCATCGCCAACTCAATGGACGTGAGTTTGAGCAAGCTGCGAGAGTTGGTGATGGACAGAGAAGCCTGCCCTGCTGCAGTCCATGGAGTCGCATAGGACACGACTGAGTGACTGAGCTGTGCTATAGACAGTATCAGATGGTTTTTTATTTGCATCCACTAGATGGTGAACATTGGACTCTGGTGAGTGACAGAGGAAGATTCCTCCTCATTTTTCTGTAAAGCCTGATGATGAGAGTCACACCCCCTACCAGCAGGATCAACTGTGAAGCCGCTTTGAAGTTTCCTCTCTGCTTCCACAGCTGAGCAGGGAAGGGGGGATGCCCTGCGGCCACACTTCAAAGCCACACCAGCTGACTGTCCTGCTTCTGCACCCCCTTGCCTCTGGGAATCCACCAAGGGTCCACACGGAGCTGTTTTCTCTGGAAGAAAAGCGGCATGGCTAATAAACAGCCCACTAACACTGGTGTTCTCCTTTCCCTCGTTTCTCTCTTTCACTGCATGAAAGTCGCGAGGTTAGCGCGATGGGGCAGCTCCCCTGGGTGCACAGCTGGGCCAGCCCACTGCTCCAAGGGCACAATTGTTTGCTCTCAACCTTACACCGTTTCTGGTGGGGTTCTTGAGGATTCACCAGAAAGTAAGACTCAGAGTTTATGGTAAGATTGCTGTGATGTTGGAAATATATTCAAGTATTCAGTAAAAGTAAGAGAGGAAATGGTATTAAAAGTAACTTCAGATATTAAGAGTAAATGTGTCTTAGTTAGACACTGTTGCTGTTGTTGGCTAAGTCACTTCAGTTGTGGCCGACTCTGTGTGACCCCATAGGTGGCAGCCCACCAGGCTCCCCCGTCCCTGGGATTCTCCAGGCAAGANGAATATTCATTGGAAGGACTGATGCTGAAGATGAAGCTCCAATACCTTGGCCACCTGATGTGAATAACTGACTCATTAGAAAAAACCCTGATGCTAGGAAAGATTGAGAGCAGAAGGGGACGACAGAGGATGAGATGGTGATGGCATCGCCAACTCAATGGACGTGAGTTTGAGCAAGCTGCGAGAGTTGGTGATGGACAGAGAAGCCTGCCCTGCTGCAGTCCATGGAGTCGCATAGGACACGACTGAGTGACTGAGCTGTGCTATAGACAGTATCAGATGGTTTTTTATTTGCATCCACTAGATGGTGAACATTGGACTCTGGTGAGTGACAGAGGAAGATTCCTCCTCATTTTTCTGTAAAGCCTGATGATGAGAGTCACACCCCCTACCAGCAGGATCAACTGTGAAGCCGCTTTGAAGTTTCCTCTCTGCTTCCACAGCTGAGCAGGGAAGGGGGGATGCCCTGCGGCCACACTTCAAAGCCACACCAGCTGACTGTCCTGCTTCTGCACCCCCTTGCCTCTGGGAATCCACCAAGGGTCCACACGGAGCTGTTTTCTCTGGAAGAAAAGCGGCATGGCTAATAAACAGCCCACTAACACTGGTGTTCTCCTTTCCCTCGTTTCTCTCTTTCACTGCATGAAAGTCGCGAGGTTAGCGCGATGGGGCAGCTCCCCTGGGTGCACAGCTGGGCCAGCCCACTGCTCCAAGGGCACAATTGTTTGCTCTCAACCTTACACCGTTTCTGGTGGGGTTCTTGAGGATTCACCAGAAAGTAAGACTCAGAGTTTATGGTAAGATTGCTGTGATGTTGGAAATATATTCAAGTATTCAGTAAAAGTAAGAGAGGAAATGGTATTAAAAGTAACTTCAGATATTAAGAGTAAATGTGTCTTAGTTAGACACTGTTGCTGTTGTTGGCTAAGTCACTTCAGTTGTGGCCGACTCTGTGTGACCCCATAGGTGGCAGCCCACCAGGCTCCCCCGTCCCTGGGATTCTCCAGGCAAGAACACTGGAGTGGGTTGCCATTTCCTTCCCCAATGCATGAAAGTGAAAAGTGAAAGGGAAGTCACTCAGTCGTGTCTGACTCTTAACGACCCTGTGGACTGCAGCCTACCAGGCTCCTCTGTCCATGGGATTTTCCAGGCAAGAGTACTGGAGTGGGGTGCCATCACCTTCTCCAAGTTAGACACTACTATATATAAAATAACATGATATCACTTATATGTGAAATCTAAAAAACATTATACAAATGAACTTATTTACAAAACAAAAGACTCACAGATTTTGAAAGCAAACAGTTACCAAAGGAGAAACGTTATGGGGAAGGATAAATTAGGAGTTTGGGATTAACATATGGGTGCTGGAGAGCTGGAAATGAAAAGGACATTTGGCGTATATCCAACCTTATGCAAAATAGCAAGGCTCGCAGAAGAGCGACTGGAGCTTAGTCTTAATCTGTTTCCCACGCGATTCCCTAATAAAGTCAGAGCCAGACAAAACTACAAAGCAAGAAGCATCTCCCACCTGTCTTTTTGCCCCTCTTCAGCCTCTTTCCAGTCTGTACAGGTGAGGTTAAGTCTTGATTAAGGATTTAAAAGTGAGGATGAGGAGGTAACCCAAGAACTGTGGTGAGTCATACATGGACACTTCTAGCAACAGGTTGTCTTTCTCCTACCCTGGACCTCTCACCCACAAATGAACAAGTAGCCTTTAACACTGGAGTCTGCTGACCTTCATTTTATTTACACACAGTAAAAAGCTGAAGCTGTACAGCCACACCCAAGGTAGGAAGATGATAAGTCACAAGGGAAGCAAGTAACCATCTGGGGTTATCGGGAGCTTGTCCCAAATGTGATACTGAAGGGCCACTGTGCTATTCGTGTCTTTTATTCTTGATGTTTCTTATTCCAAAGTTTCTTTCTTGTCTTCCAAATCAAGAAACAACGGAGGTCTCATTATTACAAAAGCGTGGCTCCATCCTGGGGATTTTCATGAAAGAAATATTTTGACAGATTTCAAACTAGCTGAAGAAAGCTGAGGATTTTAACTGTAACCAGTGTTGATGTTGTTAAACTCAACTGCAAATCCCTTTGACCTCAGAAATCTGAAAAAACAAGTCCCACATGAAATATTTATGATATAACAAGTAAAGGTATTTTATTTATTTTGGGGGGAGGGATTATGTCTATGAATAATATTTTATTTTGAGGTTTAAAGAACCAGGCACACTTAAGTTGACTACATGCCAGTACGGGCTTCCCTGGTGGCTCAGACGATAAAGAATCTACCTGCAATGCGGGAGACCTGGGTTCGATCCTTGGTTTGGGAAGATCCCCTGGAGGAGAGCATGGCAACCTACTCTAGTATTCTTGCCTGGAGAATCCCCATGGACAGAGGAGCCTGGCAGGCTGCTGTCCATGAGATTGCAAAGAGTCGGACACGACTGAGCAAATAAGCTCACAGCGTGTGCTAATATGAATCTTATATCTGGAATGCTTTCTAGTAAATAGTAACTAGTCCAGAGTAAATAGTTGGTAGATAGTTGCTGAAATAATTAACTCACATCAATTTATAAAATTGATGTTTATTTTTTATATTTTTAAAATAAATCTGCTTCTGGTAATGGAGGAATAATTGTGTCAGACTCTCTTACAGAAAATGAGTTCAGAACAAAACATGGAAACAATTTGAAAGAAGCCCTAAACAGAGAAACATGGAAGAAGATAACCCTTGAAAGAAGGGACAGCGGTGGTTGAGATTTGTGTTTATATGCGTTTTTTGCCTGAAGGTATTTCTTAGTCCACCAGTTGAGAATAACTAGAACTCAAGCAGTGAAATTGATTTGACAAACAGGATAGAGTTCAGAACTTCTAAACTGAAAAGTGAGGAAGAACATCACAGAAAAAAGTGAATCGCAGGAAATAAGTGAACCCCAGAAGGAGAAACCCTAAAATCTGCATATAAATTCTGCCAAGTCCTTGGCTGATCCTTGAATCTACATGAGAGACCCCAAGGAACCTGGCAGAAATCAAACGGCTGAAGGGACTAAGCGTGACATTCAGCTGGTGCTTACAAATTTAATCATCTGCTTGAACAAACCCAACACTTCTCAGAGGGAATTAACAGAATCTAGCGTCTCTAATACCATGCCATCCAAAATGCCCAACATATAATGAAAGAGTACAGGAATGAGAAGAGCATGAAAATGAGATCCACAGTCAGGAGAAGAAATGGGACAATATGGTCCATCAGTTCAGTTCAGCTCAGTCGCTCGGTCATGTCCAACTCTCTGCGACCCCATGAATCGCTGCACGCCAGGCCTCCCTGTCCATCACCATCTCCCGGAGTTCATTCAGACTCACATTCACCGAGTCCGTGATGCCATCCAGCCATCTCATCCTCTGTCATCCCCTTCTCCTCCTGCCCCCAACCCCTCCCAGCATCAGAGTCTTTCCAATGAGTCTACCCTTCGCATGAGGTGGCCAAAGTACTGGAGTTTCAGCTTTAGCATCATTCCCTCCAAAGAAATCCCAGGGTTGATCTCCTTCAGAATGGACTGGTTGGAGCTCCTTGCAGTCCAAGGGACTCTCAAGAGTCTTCTCCAACACCACAGTTCAAAAGGATCCATAGTCAAGAGAAAAAATAATCAAAGCAAACTGACTCCAAGATGACCTGGATGTTGAATTAGCAGATAAGAACTTCAAAGTAGCCATGAGAAAGATGTTTAAATAAATAAAATACCTTCAAGTAAATGACATCAAAAGGCTTTATCAGCAGCCGACCTGCTGAACAAGTAATACTAAAGAAAGTTCTTTGGGGAAAAAAAAGAGAGAGAGAGAGAGAAGTGCTAGCACCTGGAAACTCAAATCTAAGCAAATTCTAGGCATAATGAATAATCAGCTGGGGAAAGACACTGATAGAGCAAGAAGGGGCTCTTATCAAGAGGGAATGAAGAGTATTAGAACACTTTGTACTGTTTTCATTTTTATATAAGCTTGGAATTACTTTGTTATAGAAAAACATTGCTAAATCAACTTCTTGGTCAACCAGATTCTATGTTTTGTACCATAACAATCTTCACTGAAGTTGAAGCTCAAATACTTTGGCCACCTGATGTGAAGAATGGTCTCATTGGAAAAGACCCTGAGGCTGGGAAAGATTGAAGGTGAGAGGAGAAGGGGATGACAGAGGATGAGATGGTTGGATGGCATCACTGACTTGATGGACACGAGTTTGAGCAAGCTCCGGGAGTTGGTGATGGACAGGGAGGCCTGGCATGCTGCAGTCCATGGGGTCACAAAGAGTTGGACACGACTGAGCGACTCAACTAAATCACTGGCAAACTGAAAAGCAGGTGTCTGGACAACATTATGTTTATTTCTTCTCTACTTCTTCCCACAGTATCCAAAATCCTTCTGCTCTCTATCAAAATCTATTCCAAGAAAGAATCTAAAACACACTTCCACAAAAGTATAAATAACTGGTAACAGTCAAAGTGTTACTTCTTACGGGGTGTTTGTTCTGCATTTTAACAGAAAGCCTCCAGTTGGAAAGGAGTGAAGTTTTCAGACATTACAGAGAGGTAGTTCTTTGGGATAAAAGTATGTTAATGGCCTCTGAAATCATATTATGAAAGCAGTTAACTAAATACCTATTTATTTGGCTCCTGAGTCCAATTCTGCCCTCGTTCATCATAGGCTTTCCTGATAGCTCCGTTGGTAAAGAATCTGTCTGCAACGCATGAGACCCCGGTCTGACTCCTGGGTCTGGAAGATCCCCTGGAGAAGGAATAGGCTACCCACTCCAGTATTCTTGAGCTTCCCTGTTGGCTCAGCTGGTAAAGAATCCGCCTGCAATGCAGGAGACCTGGGTTCAACCCCTGGGTTGAGAAGATCCCCCGGAGAAGGGAGAGGCTACCCACTCCAGTATTCTGGCCTGGAGAATTCCATGGACTATAGAGTCCGTGGGGTCGCAAATAGTGGGACATGACTGAGCAAGTTTCACTTTCACCATCTTAGTTCCAACACAAACAATCAGAATGTCACCTCTTCCTCCACCAAAATGATAAGATGTATTAGAACTCCTAGACAAAGAGAGTGATTCTACAGTTTCATTTCAAAATAGGACATCTCAGTGAGGCAGGAATAGAGATGTGCTTTTGGTTACCATTTTACAAATGAGGAAAAGTGAAGTGGGATTGCCTCTTCCAGCCCTGAATGTGTGCAGGTATGCTCAGTCGTGTCCAACTCTTGCGATCGCATGGACTGTAGCCTGCCAGGCTCCTCTGTCCAGGGGATTTTCCAAGCAAGAATACTGGAGTGGATAGCCATGCCTTTCTCCAGGGGATCTTCCAACACAGGGATCAAACCTGCACCTCTTACATCTCCTGCCTTGGCAGGCAGCTTCTTCACCACTGGCACCTCCTGGGAAGCCCATATACATACATACATATGTGTATATATATATATATATATGTGCACATATATACATAATTATTCTTCAAAAAATTAGTAGTTAAATTTTAGTTCATCATACCAATAAATATGGGGGCCTAGAAAATCAAAAAAAAGGCAAACAATCCCCAAATGTTAGCTTTTGTGTGTGTGTTGTTACACGTTTGCCTTTCCAAATTCATATTTTCATTGGTTTGAGATTTCTTAAGTTCCTTTTAGAGCTTCCCTGGTGGCTCAGTGGTAAAGAATCCACCTGCAAATGCAGGAGACTTGAGTTCAGTCCCTGAGTCGGGAAGACCCCCTGGAGAGGAACATGACAATGCACTCCAGTATCCCTGCCCGGGAAATCTCACGGACAGAGGAGCCTGGCGAGCTACAGTCCACGGAGTCACAAAGAGTCAGATAGGACTAACCAATAACAACAGACTCATTTACACCTAGTAATAAAGGCCAGCAAACGCAAAGCTCTTTGAATTCCGAAGAGAAGGAAGCTGGCCTGGAGCTGCCGGGGGTTGCCGGGAAACCACAGATTTGCCAGCTGGTTTCAGACAGTCTTGAGTGGACCAATTCCATCTTTTTCTTGAAAGAGTAGTCACGGTGCAGGTGACTGCTTCTACAAATTAATTTCTCTGTGGTTACATTCAGACTTACCAGCTCACAACAGCATCACAATTTGAATTTACTTGTCACCAGCTTCCACAACTTATAATTCTTAAGCAAAATAGAGTAGATCTAGAGTTTATCCTACCAAGTGAAATAAGTCAGACAGCAAAAATAAATACATGATGTCATTTATTATGTGGAATCTTTTAAAAAATGATATAAATGAACTTTATTTACAAAATGAACTTTTATTTACAAAACAAAAGCAAACTCACAAACTGAGAAAACAAACTTATGGTTAGATCACCAAAGGGAAAGTTTAGGGGAGAGGGATATATTGGTGTTTGGTATTAACATATATATACTATTATATGTAAAAGTAGGTCATCAAAAAGGACCTGCTGTTTAGCACAGGGAACTCTGTGTGGTGAAACCTATATGGGAAAAGAATCTGAAAAAGAATGGATAAATGACCATGTATACCTGANAGCTCACAACAGCATCACAATTTGAATTTACTTGTCACCAGCTTCCACAACTTATAATTCTTAAGCAAAATAGAGTAGATCTAGAGTTTATCCTACCAAGTGAAATAAGTCAGACAGCAAAAATAAATACATGATGTCATTTATTATGTGGAATCTTTTAAAAAATGATATAAATGAACTTTATTTACAAAATGAACTTTTATTTACAAAACAAAAGCAAACTCACAAACTGAGAAAACAAACTTATGGTTAGATCACCAAAGGGAAAGTTTAGGGGAGAGGGATATATTGGTGTTTGGTATTAACATATATATACTATTATATGTAAAAGTAGGTCATCAAAAAGGACCTGCTGTTTAGCACAGGGAACTCTGTGTGGTGAAACCTATATGGGAAAAGAATCTGAAAAAGAATGGATAAATGACCATGTATACCTGAATCATTTTGCTGTGCGCCTGAAATGAACACAACACTGTAAATCAACTCTAGCCCATATAAGATAAAAAATTTTAATATCTAATGATTTTACTGTCATACATCAGCAAAACCTCAATCAATACAGCACTACTGATTGGAAATGTCGACTTGAAAAATGCACAACGTGAAAGTTTCACGTCACTTTTACTTGGGGCAAAATGAGGACTGTAGCCTGGGAAACGGCACCACACACAGCTCTGAGAAGCTGCTCCAAGGAGGCAGCGGGGAAGGTCGGTGTGTGATTCTGGGGGAAGGGAGAGTACCTGCAATCAAGCACATATTTTTCCAGAAGGTTTCTGCTCGTCACAAGGAGCGGTCTTCACCATAAAGGATTTTAGTGCTTTTTTGGATATGAGGGGATACGAGAGCGGGGCTCATAAAATCAGCTCCTGAAACTATCCCACTGAAGACCTGCCTGCCAGTTTTCCTAAAGTACGGAGTGCCTCATCCCTGCTCTCCACCCGGAACTCCTTTCAGGTGCCTCATCGCTGCTCTCCACCCGGAACTCCTTTCAGGGGGTGTCGGAGGGCAGCAGTTGCAAGCTCGTGATCTATTCCTTGTAGAGGTGGGTGGCAAGGGCCCGAGACAAGTGCCAGTTTGTCATTGACAGAAGCCAACCAAACTGTGTCAACAGTCCGGACCGTGGGAGGGAACACTGGCCTGGCTGGTTGCAGACAAACTTCAGGCAGCTGTGTCGAGGTGCCAAGGATTTACTAGCAAATCTTTTCCAGAAAAGAATTCCTCCTTTTCTTCCTTGAGACTTTTGACCATCAGCGTTACTTTTCTTTATTCATGTTTGAGTCCTGCAATATTTTCTGCAGAGGATTGGGGACTGGGTTTTAAAAACCTCAGTTCCAAGGACAGATCTTCATTCAATCTACCAATGATAAATAAATCAAAATAGCTGGAGAAGTGGTTACTTAACTCAAAATTGGCTTATCTGGCTGCATGCTAGCTTTACTTAATGTTCTGGATATTTTTGGCTACTTCTAATGTGTCTTCTTAGCCCTAGGCCTGTTGCCATGGTGAAATAGAATTAATAACAACGCTTAGTTATGCTAACTTAATACTTGTAAAATATATGCTTCCTTTGTTTATTAAAAAAAAGACCTTGGCAAGTCAAGTATGCTTCAAGAGAGTTGTAAAATTTTTGGAAACACTGGTCCTTAGTTATAGCTGTGAAGAAATTTGAACTGAACGTATTAACTAGACACTTAGTGTTCTGTTACTGATCTCTCTGACTGAAGATGACGTTTGCTTTCTCAAGCTGTGTGAGAGTAAATTTTAAATTTAGCTTGAAACAATTCTGAATAGAGGGAAGTCACCTCATGGTCCAAACAACCCATTTCCTTTTGAACTCTATTATAATTTCTGATTTTTGGCCAATCAGAAGGATTTAATTCATCTTTCTCCTAAGAAGTTAAAATATAATTTGAATTTGACTTAGTTTGTATCAAGTCATGTTTAATGCAATCAAAGACAAGTCTTGACTGCTATATGTTTTGGGACAATTTTGAAAGCATCAACTGAGAGAGAAAACGAACTAGGTAATGGTTTAGCTAACAGAACACAGAATTTGAAACCCAAGCTTCAGCCTGTTTCAATCTGTGCAGTTTCTATTTGAATATGAATGTAGCTTACTAACCTCACCAGGCCTCAATTTGTTCATCTGTTAAATGGAAATAAGACTGCCTTTACCCAAGGGATGTTCGCATCCTAAATGACATACCACCTGAGCCCCTTGGAAGGCAATGAAATAATCCTTGGTGATGCTGTTCAATATTCTTTTACTGTGTAACCGATTCCTAGATTCAAGAGCTTGGAAGAGAAAATCAGACATGCATGGAGTTCTTAATGCCTCCATGCCACATGTATTCTTCAGCTTTCTCTGCAGTCCCAGGAAAGGCAGCCAGCTCAGGAAAACTTACAATGTACAGGAATCAAGTCATCAAACAGAACTGCCTTGTGTGAACACATGGCTAGATGTCTCACACTTTGACGACGCCCAAAACCCTTCAGGGGACTTCCTTGGGAGTCCAGTGGTTAAGACTTTGCCTTCAGTGCAGAGGTTGTCGGTTTGATTTCTGGTTGGGAACTAAGATCCCACATATCTTGCAGCCAAAAAAATCAAAACATAAAACAAAAGCAATTATTATAACAAATTCTATAAAGACTTTTTAAACAAATGGTCTGCATCAAAAAAGTCTTTTAAAAGAAACCAAAACCTTCAGTCTTCTGTGTCATCCCTCAAGTAATAATAATATCTCCATTTTTTTTCCAGATAGAAATATGGGCCCATAGAAATTAGGGAAAGTCTCAGTGTTAAAAACGAGAATTATCTCTTGAGAGCCTCGCCATTCTGTGCTTCAGTGATCCTCATGGTAGAAATGGAATGGTCTGGAGGTTCGGGCATTGTTTCCAGTGGAAAACAGCGCAGATATTATTGCTGGCGAGTAAATTAGCATGCCTCATTTATCAGCCTTATTCCTGTCTCTTGGACATCAGAGAAAATCAAGCAAATAGCAGTAAAATTTCCTTAAAGTATTTTTAGAGTATCATTCCCAAATATTAAAATATAGAGGATTCTTTTTTTTCTTTGTATTCATTCAATTACCCCATAGTTTATAAATCACACGACTGCTTTGTACACTTTGTACCAGACAAGTCTGGGCATGCAAAGTTTGTAGCCAGTTCACAAAAGCCACTTAACATATTTGTTTGTCATTTAAGTTATGACTTTGAAAACAAAAGAAGAGAGGGCCTTTCACAGTGACAGACAGGCTTACATAAATTGCTGCAGAAACTAAATTCAAAATAACTCCAGTTCACATGGAAAACGTTATTCTTTCATTGCCACTCTGTCATAACACTCTTTGATAATTTAAAAAATATCCGCAGTAACCAATAAGTATGATGCAAAGGTTTCCATACCTCTTCTCCTGTGTATCCTTTTGGTAAGGCAAAGAAACTGCAGGCGCCAGGGCTTTCTATTAATATTTAGGATGGGCTGAATTCTTCCTTTTGCTTCAAAGCCTTTATTTTGTTGTTGTTCAGTTGCCAAGTCATATCTGACTCTTTGCAAACCCACAGACTGCAGCACTCCAGGCTTCCCTGTCCCTCACCATCTGCCGGGGTTTGCCCAAGTTCATGTCCATTGAATCGGTGATGCCATCCAACTATCTCATCCTCTGTCACCCTCTTCTCCTTCTGCCTTCAATCTTTCCCAGCATCAGGGTTTTTTCCAGTGAGTCTGTTGTTCACATCAGGGGGCCAAAGTATTGGAGCTTCATCTTCAGCATCAGTCCTTCCAATGAGTATTCAGGGTTGATTTCCTTCAAGATTAACTGGTTTGATCTCCTTGCTGTCCAAGGTCTCTCAAGAATCTTCTCTAGCACCACAGTTCAAAAGCATCAATTCTTCAGCGCTCTGCCTTCTTTATGGTCCAGCTTTCGCTTTTGTACATGACTACTGAAAAGACCATAGCCTTGACTAAACAGATCTTTGTCAGCAAAGTGATGTCTTTGCTTTTTAACACACTGTCTTGGTTTGCTATAGCTTTCCTGCTAGGAAGCAATTGTCTTCTAATTTCTTGAAATGTAGATCTGGAAAAGAGCCAAGAGGCACAGGGTTAGGAACACATGCAGGCTGTGGGGTTTGTTCATCGGCTTCTTTCTATCATATCCTTCTGCTACAGTTTCAGTTCAGTTACTCAAGAATATTACAGTTTTTTAAAAAGAAGACTCCTGCAGCACAGGTACCATCAGTGACCGAGAGAACACAAGGTCAGTAGGTGTGTGTGGTAGGCAGGCATCCCAGGGGCTGGTGGTGTGAGCTGTGGTCTCAGAAAGATCTGTTTTCCATCTCAGCTCTTTTTCTTACCTACAGCGCTCTGTACCTTCATCTCTAAAATAGAGATAATCACTCTCACCTCAAAGAACTGTTTTCAGGGTTAAAAGCAATTCATAGTAGTAGTGTCTGACAATATGTATTCCATAAGAATTGTATACTCACTTTGAGTCAGCCTATATATTTTATGCTAAAAACAAAACATTGCTAGAATGCTAGAATGAATCAAGGAAAAAGACTGTTCTCAAGAGTGAAATGGTTGTGTGATATAATTTTAAAAATAGTGAAGTTTCTTACTTTTTATAACATACAGCAACAGAACATTCTTAGATCGTGGTAAACTTGTTTAACAACAAATAAGAACTATTTACAATTATCATAGCAAGAGATCCTGGAAAGGGATGTTAGAGGTCCTTGATTTCAATTCTAGTTTTATCCCTTGAGCAAACGTCTTTAGCTTTGATCTTTGGCTTCCTTGTTTGTTAAATAAACTCCTGGAAGGGGTGTAGTGAGGATAAGATTTTAAAACCAAATATGTCTGTCCATCTGTCTAGGATAATACATTAACGATATATACATGTCCATCTACCTATAGAGAGAGCACACAATAAACTATAGAGAGTAGTGATTAATATGTTGATAATTTTTTTATTGCAAGTAGGATTTTTAAATTATTTTAAGTGCTAAAATCTGATATATGTAAATACATTTTGCAAAATTATTTTCATAATTGCTTACAATCCTTTTGTCATTTGTATAATTAAAGCTTAATGTGAGGGGAGTTGTGATTGTGATGGCCACATGGGATGGAGGGCAAGTTCTATTTCCTGACCTGAGTTGTAATAACAAGGGCGTGTCTGCCTTATAACTACTCATTAAGCTATATATTTGTTTTGTGTGGGTTTGGGGGTCTGTATTGTATTATACAATAAAATTTCTTTAAATAAAAACTCACTCAATACAATAGCCAAGACATGGAAGCAGCCTAAGGGTCCATCAACAGAAGAATAGGTAAAGATGTGGCATATAAATATAGACATGTAGTCAATGAAGTATTACTCAACCATAAAAAGGAAGGAACTAAGGCCATTTGCAGCAACATAGGTGGGCATAAAGATTATTAAACTAAGTGAAGTAAGTCAGACAGAGAAAGACAAATAGTATATGGCATTGTTTATTTGTGGAATCTTGCCTGGAAAATCCCATGGTCGGAGGAGTCTGGTAGGCTGCAGTCCATGGGGTCGCTGAGGGTTGGACACGACTTTACTTTCACTTTGCACTTTCATGCATTGGAGAAGAATATGGCGACCCACTCCAATACTCCTGCCTGGAGAATCCCGTGGACGGGGGAGTCTGGTGGGCTGCCGTCTATGGGGTCGCACACAGTCAGACACGACTGAAGTGACTTAGCAGCAGCAGCAAAAAGATGACAGAAATAAATATATTTACAAAACAGAAACATATTCACAAACATAGAAAACAATCTTCTGTTACCAAAGGGGAGAGAGAGAGAGCTAATTAGGCGTTTGGGATTAACAGATACACAGTTGTACACAAAATGGACAAAACGACATGCTATGTGTGACAGGGAACTATAGTGAGTATCTTGTAATAGCCTATAATGGAAAAGAATATGAAAAAGAATATCCATATATATGCGTTGCTGTTTAATTGCTAAGTCGTGTCCGACTCTTTTGTGACCCCATGGACTGTAGCCTGCCAGGCTCCTCTGTCCATGGGATTCTCCAGACAAGAGTACTGGAGCAGTTTGCCATTTCCTACTCCAGGGGGATCTTCCTGACCCAGGGATCAAACTTGTATCCTTCGTCTCCTGCTTTGGCAGGAGAATTCTTTACCACTGAGCCACTATATACATATATATGCATGTGTATATGTATACAAATTACTTTGCTGAACCTGAACACAGCACAACCCTGAAACCAACATAACATTGTAAAGCAATATACTGCAATTTAAAAAAATTTTTAAGGAATTCCCTGGCTGTCCAGTGGTTAGGACCCCATGGTCTTACTGCTGAGGGCCCAGACTCAATCCCAGATTGGGGAACTAGGATCCCACAAACTGCACCAGGCAAAGAAAAAAATTTCTAATACTCAATTCAGGTACTATATGAACTATGACAAAGGTAAAATCTTAGAACTGGTTTAGCTTTTATGAATGTCCTAAAAACGTAAAATAAATGAGTGATCTTGATTCCTGCCTTTCTATTGGTCCTTCCACCAATACCCCAAGTTACTATCTGAGTTTTCCACTTTCATGTGGAGAATTTTGAATGCCAAGAACTGTGAATATAAAGTGAATTCGTGTCATCCTAGACAGTAACAGAGTTTACATAATCAATGTTGTTAAGTGTGAGGTGTTAGTCGCTCAGTCATAACCAACTCTTTGCGACCCCGTAGACTGTAGCCTGCCAGGCTCTTCAGTCCATGGAATTCTCTAGGCAAGAATACTGGAGTGTGTAACCATCCCCTTCTACAGGGGATCTTCCCCACCCAGGGATCGAACCCAGGTCTCCTGCATTGCAGGCAGATTCTTTACCGTCTAAGCCACCAGGGAAGCCCTCTAAAGTTGTTAATTCAGAAAGATTAATCAAGTTGTAATGAGGCCTGTGACTTCAGCTGCAGTAAGCATGGTAGTGCCCAATTGAAGAATAAAAAGAGAAGCCAGTTAAAAAGAGATCTGTTGATGACTAAGTTAAAGGTGAGTTGCTTTTGTATGTCATGCTTAGTCACTTCAGTCGTGTCCGACTTTCTGTGACCCCATGGACCACGGCCTGCCAGGCTCCTCCATCCACGGGATTCTCCATGTCTAGGAGAAGGCAATGGCAACCCACTCCAGTACTCTTGCCTGGAGGATCCCATGGATGGAGGAGCCAGGTGGGCTGCAGTCCATGGGGTCTTGAAGTCAGACACGACTGAGCAACTTCAATTTCACTTTTCACTTTCATGCATTGGAGAAGGAAATGGCAACCCACTCCAATGTTCTTGCCTGGAGAATCCCAGGCATGGGGGACCCTGGCAGGCTGCCGTCTATGGGGTCGCACAGAGTCGGACACGACTGAAGCGTCTTCGTAGTAGTAGTAATGAAAATGTGAAAGTTGTGATTGTTCTGTTACTGAGTAGAAAACAGGTCACTAGGTCTCTCTGGGACATNGCATGGGGGACCCTGGCAGGCTGCCGTCTATGGGGTCGCACAGAGTCGGACACGACTGAAGCGTCTTCGTAGTAGTAGTAATGAAAATGTGAAAGTTGTGATTGTTCTGTTACTGAGTAGAAAACAGGTCACTAGGTCTCTCTGGGACATTTACTGGCGAGGTCTCAAGTTAAAGGAATAGGGAGGTATCTTATGACCAAAGCTTCATGAGGCATCAGAAGCAGAAAATCTGGCGAGAACCAAGGAAAGCCTAATCTCCCTCCCCTGGCCCCCTGGGCTCTAGCTGTCTCCTCTGCAGACCACCTCCCTCTCCTTAATGATCAGCTCACATGCCCCCTGAAGGGCTGCCCTACTTCAAGGTCTCACGGAACCATCCTCTGATGCTCCAATTCCAAATAACTGTGGGCAAAATAGACCACAGGAGCAGAAGGTCCTCTGCTAAGGAGTTGTAGAGCCGAGAGGAAATGACTTCCTTTAATTCTACACAGATAACATCTGTTTCTGTTTTATTGACTACGCCAAAGCCTTTGACTGTGTGGATTACAATCAACTGTGGAAAATTCTGAAAGAGATGGGAATACCAGACCACCTTACCTGCCTCTTGAGAAACCTATATGCAGGTCAGGAAGCAACAGTTAGAACTGGACATGGGACAACAGACTGGTTCCAAATAGGAAAAGGAGTACGTCGAAGCTGTATATTGTCACCCTGCTTATTTAACTTTTATGCAGAGTACATCATGAGAAATGCTG
>SJYV01024370.1:2754492-2771796 GCA_006410875.1 Neotragus pygmaeus | reverse complement strand
ACTCTTAGTGACCCCAGGGACTGCAGCCCACCAGGCTTCTCCGTGGGAGGCCAAATGTCACTGGTCTTGGGTGGCCCACAAGGAAAGTTATGACCAACCTAGACAGCATATTCAAAAGCAGAGACATTACTTTGCCAACAAAGGTCCATCTATTCAAGGCTATGGTTTTTCCAGCGGTCATGTATGGATGTGAGAGTTGGACTGTGAAGAAAGCTGAGCGCCGAAGAACTGATGCTTTTGAACTGTGGTGTGGGAGAAGACTCTTGAGAGTCCTTTGGACTACAAGGAGATCCAACCAGTCTATTCTGAAGGAGATCAGCCCTGGGTGTTCATTGGAAGGACTGATGCTAAAGCTGAAACTCCAGTACTTTGGCCACCTTATGCGAAGAGTTGACTCATTGGATAAGACCCTGATGATGGGAGGGGCTGAGGGCAGAAGGAGAAGGGGACGACAGAGGATGAGATGGCTGGATGGCATCACCAACTTGATGGACATGAGTTTGAGTAAACTCCGGGGGTTGGCGATGGACAGGGAGGCCTGGTGTGCTGTCATTCATGGGGTCGCAAAGAGTCAGACACGACTGAGCGACTGAACTGAACTGAACTGAACTGAACCACACGACCACTAACACAGGTCTTTGATTCATTCCACCAACACGGAACTACCATGAGTCAGAATGCGCTGGGGCTTCAGAGTTAAATAACGCCCAGTCCTTATGCTTGAGGAGGTCAGACTTCAGACAGCAAAACAGACCTTTGAAAGACATTCTTAAAAGAGGATAAAGCAAAGGAATTATAAAGTCTTTCAGGATCTTAGAGGAGATGATGACTAATTTCACATAGGAGTCTGTGGTAGAATAATCGTGAAGAATGAATATTAAAACTCACAAACACACTCCAGCCAAAGATATGGGAATTAACATTCAACACGACTGGGAATATCTCTTCGATGAAGGACAATGTGGATTAAATCTAGACGGATCCAAGAGGCGAGCTTTGAGGTATCTTAAACTGACAACAAGTATCTAAGGCAAATCAGGGAGAAAAATGAGGGGTGCTTCCAGTGAAGATGATAAAGCTTCTGAGCAAGCAATGATCAGACGAGAAAACCAAAAGCATCAAGCCTCACTGGTCTACACACAGTTTAGAACCAGTTGCACCAGCAAGATAGGCAAGCTGGGTGGTGCCAAGTGGGGGCAGGGCTGTGGGGCTGTGGGCTCTGGCGTGGGCATCCATCCTTGAGAGAAGCAGGGCTTATCAAGTCTGATTAATTCTCTGCATCCAGAGCTGGGGGAGGGGACAAAGCGAGGAGGTCAGCTCGGAAGGCATTCGTATGTTTGACTTCGGTTCTTCTTTTATCTGGCCGTGCCTTCACTGCAGGGCGCGGGCTTTCTCTAGTTGCGGTGAGTGGGGGCTAGCCGCCCTGCAGGGCATGAGCTGTTCATCGCACTGAGTGGCCTCTCTCATTGCTGATCACAGGCTCTAGGGATCACAGGCTCTAGGGCGGGCGGGCTTGCGTAGTTGCGGCCAGTGCGTCCTAGAGCACAAGCTCCGTAGTTGCGCCTCTGGGCCCTACAGCACAGGCCCAGCGGTTGTGGCACACGGGCTTAGCTGCTCCTCGGCATGTGGGGTCATCCCGGACCAGGAATCGAACCCGTGTCTCCTGCATTGGCAGGTGGATTCTTACTCTGGACCACCAGAGAAGTCCATGGCTCTGATTCTAAAGACAATGGAGAACCAAGCGAAGATTCTAAGCAGGCCAGTGACATGGCCGGAACAAAACTGATGGCGCGTGGGGTTAAAATCAGAACTGGGGAGTGCCTGCTTCGGCAGCACATGTACTGAAATTGGAACAATGTAGAGATTAGCGTGACCCCGGGGCAAGGATGACGCGCAATCGTAAAGCGTTCTCTATGTTTGATGAAAGCTAGTCACTTAGTCGAGTCCGACTCTGTGGCGCCATTGACCGTTAGCCCAGCAGGTTCCTCTGTCTATGGAATCCTCCAGGCGAGAATACTGGAGTGGGTTGCGTTTTACATACAGTTGACTCTCCCTGCTGTATAGTAGAAATTAACACAACGCTGTAAAGCAACAATACTCCGATAAAATTTTTAAAAAAGAATTCCAGCTCCAGCCGCAGCTGTTAAAAAATAAATACAGAGGGCTTCCCTGGTGGCTCGGTGGTAAAGAATCAGCCTGCCAGGGCAAGGGATGCGGGTGTGCTCCCTGGGCCGGGAAGATCCCACGTGCCACAGAGCACCTAAGCCTGTGCGCCACCGCTGTGAGGGCCAGTGCTCTAGAGCGGGGAGCCACAGCTCCTGAGCCCGGGTGCCCCAATTACTAGGCGCCACGCACCCCAGAGCTTCGGGTCCACAAGAGAAACCACTGCGTTGAGAAGCTGGTGGACAGCATCTAAAGGGTAGCCCCCGCTTGCTGCAACTAGAGAAAAGCCTGAACAGTAATGAAGACCCAGNTATATATATATATATATATATATATATATATAATTTTAAAAAATGAGCAGAGGTGGAAATGGCAGCGTAGAAAACGAGTCAGTCTACATTAGAAACTAATACAATATTATAAAGCAACTATACTCTAGTAAAAATTTAGAATAAAATAAAATTTCAGGAGCTCTGACTATAAATTTGACTCCTGCAATGTCAAAGGAAAAATGAGTTAGGGGCATGGGTCCAGAAAATGACATACAGTGAACAAAACAGACTGCAAAAGAGTACACAGACCCGAGCTACCACTACATAAGAACACAAAAGCACATTGACTAGCGATCAGCAGTGAATCTGGAATTGAGTCTGTCATAGTGAACATTCAGAGGTTTCTCTCTCCCATGCAGCAGCTTGCTTATCATGTTTTTATTGTACAAAATATTGTTTAGAATTCTGTAGCCTAAGTTAAAAGCATTACTTAAGGGGAAGAAAATACTACACAGAGAGGTAAGACCATAGTCATTATCCTTTGATCCTGTCTGGAAGGTGAGGTGGTTTCAGACAGTTATGAAAATATAGAGCCTAGTTATGTATCAATTACTCTTTAACTACTTGGAATTTATGAGATTATGGGTGATTTTTTAAAAAAAAATTTCATATTTTTATGTTTTCAACAATGAGGTCACACCCCCTTCATCTACCATTTTCCAAACTGGACTCTGATTTTAATATAGATGCGTATAGGATTTGTTTTATACAGAAGTGCACTGGAATCATAAACCCTGAAGCTGAAGGTAGTATCTCTTGGGGAATGAGCTGAGCAGTCCAGCTGGTCCCTGGGCTCACTGTGGCCTCAGCTGTGGGCAAAGCAACCTAGGCCCCAGGGCGTGTGGGGAAGTCAAGCCTGGCAACGCCTGGCAACCAGCAGGTTCCTGCAGCCATGAGACCCGCCGAGTCCATGCCGCTCACCAGTCCAACCAGTAGACAGTCAGGAGGGGCTGGTTAGCTTCTCTTGTGTGTGGGGGCGGCGAGTTAATTCCCTCTGCTCTTAGAAACTGCTCCTTTTGGCTTCTGCAGCCTGAATATGAATTAGCACCCTTTCTTCTCCTGCGCATCTACCCATCTCAGGGCGACACCAATGCCAAGGATACACAAAGTCCTTTTTCTTCTTTGCCTCTGTTTCCTGACTTTGCTCTCTCCTTCTGCCTCTCTCTCTGCTTTTGCTCAGCCCCAGTCTGCTGTCTTTTCTTTGTGTACCCTGTGTCTAGGCTTGCTGGCTGATTTCCTCTTTAATCCATGAGAAGGCTGCATTGACACCATCTAGACAAACAGGCCCTCGGGTAGAAGGCCTGTGTGGTCTTCTCCAATGGGGGACTGTGCAGAAAGCAGGCTGGAGGGTTTAAGCCACTTTGACAGTGATATATTCCAGGACCAAAGAGCCATGTAAACATAGTTATCTGCTGGAAAGTTTTTTTTTAAAGTAAGTACTTAGGATGCCAGCAAGCTCTTTATTCTATTGAAAACATCACCCAACAATGGTATTAAAAATATCACTTCAGTTTTCAATACCGTTCAATGCCAAAATGGTATTGAAAAGAGAATATTCAATTTTATTGAAAATCACCCTACTAGCAATGGTATTCAGCTGCGCCAGGGATTATGACATGTCAGGCCCAATTTCCTCACTGGTTTTAACATAAACACCTTTGAAGAACTGCTTCATACTTTTTGGCCATGATGATATGATTTACTATATTAAAATAGTAAATGAATAATGAATAATTGATATTATTTATTCATTAGTATCTCCTTAGTGCAATAGGTGAGCTCCCAAAAAGTAGTATATGAACCAAATTAAGAATAGAATTTAAAATGACTAAGCTCTGGGATGAAATGCTATTGTTAACTGCTGGAGAAATAATCTTTTTGAAAATGAGGTGGCAGCATTCGAGTGTGGGAAAGTGATAGAATTTGGAGGAATAAAAGCTGGGCTTCGGTTCCGATTCTGCAGAGTGTGAGCTGTATAATACCCAAGTGCTCTCAGCCTCGGTTTTCCTCTGTAAAACAAGGATTATTTCAGAACGTGATTGCACTTGGAAAATTACAAAGAACTATCCAGGTGTGAGCTGGTACTATGATTATCGCAGAGACTTTTAATACACACGGTCCTGCGTGATCCTCCTGTATCCGGTGGTAGAGACAGCTGATTTTATTATACTTCTCTGTATAGATGAGATACTCAGCTGTGTGTGCGCTCTGTCGCTCAGTCCTGTCCGACTCTTTGCAACTCCATGGACTACAGCCCACCAGGCTCCTCTGTTCAGGGGATTTCCCAGGCAAGAATATTGGAGTGGGTTGCCATTTCTTTCTACAGGGGATCTTCCTGACCCGGGAATCGAACCCAGGTCTCTTGAGTCTCTTGAATTGCAGGTAAACTCTTTACTGCTTGAGTCGTTGGAAGAGATGCAATTATACGAACCTGGATATAATACTTAACCTCACTAAATGGGTCTAACCTAACTAAATGGGTCTCCATTTAGTCAACTATTAAAGATAATAATATTTAATTTGTAGGGTGGGTAGATGAAATACAATGATGTCTTATACAAGGTACATAAAAAGCATTCATTAAGGAAAATACCAGTGCTGCATTCAGGCCTACGAAGGTGTGGGAGAGAAGAAATCTAATGTGTCTAACGTGGCCTGTGGAAGGCAGTGTTTCTCTCTGCCCTGCTGTCATGCGGGGTCACATGGTGACCAGGAGGAGAAGAACATTCCCATCTTCCGTGAGTTTCCTCCATCCATAGTCACGGTAGCCATTGAAGCTGCCTGCAATTCAGAATATCCTTCCCACTTCTTCCTGAAAAGCAATAATGGAATTCTTCTTTCCTTTCTTTTCAATTGATTTACAACATTGTGTTAATGTCTGCTGTATAGCAAAGTGATTCAGTTATATACAAACATGCATTCTTTTTTAAAAAAATATTCTTTTCCATCACGGTTTCTTACACGATATTGAATACAGTTCCCTGTGCTATACAGCAGGGCCTTGTTGTTTATCTATGTTATATGTAGCAGTTTCTTTCTGCTAATCCCAAACTCCTAGTTTATCCCTCCTGACCCCTTTCACTTAGGGTAAAAGTGAAAAGTGAAGTTGCTCAGTTGTGTCCAACTCTTTGCAACCCAATGGACTTTAGCCCACCAGGCTCCTCCATCCATGGGATTCTCCAGGCAAGAGAACTGGAGTGGGTTGCCATTTCCTTCTCCAGGGGATCTTCCTGACCCAGGGATCGAACCCAGGTCTACCCACATTGTAGGCAGACGCTTTACCATCTGAGCCACCGGGGAAGTCCTCTCACTTTGGGTAACCATTAGTTTATGTTCTGTATCTGAGTCTGTTTCTGTTTTGTAAATAGGTTCATTCGTATCCCTTTTTTTAGATTCCACAGTGAAGTGATACCATGATATGTGTCTCTGTCTGGCTTACTTCGCTTAGTATGACCATCTGTCTCCAGTGGTGTGGTTCTCTTGTCTTTTTGAGTGCAGTTGCTTTACAGTGTCGGGTTAGTTTCTGCTGTACAATGTGCATCAGCCATGTGCGCATATACAGCCCCTCTCTCTTGAGCCTCCCTCCCACGCCCGTCCCGCCCTTCTAGGGCATCACAGACACCCAGCTGAGCCCCTGTGTCAGGCAGCAGCTCCCCACTGGCTGTCTACTTTACGCACGGTAGTGCCTCAGCCCTCAAATGGACAGAGTGAGGCCGTATGGTCTAAATACTGATAAAAGACATTTTATAATTCTCTTGAAAGAAATCAAATGAGACTTATAGAAATGTATTGCAACAAAGTTTAAAGCAGCAGCATACTGAAGGCGTTGATGGGAACTCCAACGACCAGCAGAAACTTTCAAAAACTGAGCAGAATATGAAAAGACATGGTCACGGTAAAACAGAAAAGTCACAAAGTATAAAGAGGAAAATGAAACGGGTCTGTGATGAGCTAAAAGGGGAAAACAAAGGAAACCATAAACAAAACAGCAAAATCTAATCTATGGACCAGAATAGTGTAGAGAATCGAATAGGGAATGTGAAGGAAGCACGTGGTGGACTGACCACATTAATGGCCCTGAGTGATAATCTCCCCCGTGCACACCCTCTACTCTATAGCTCTGGAGGCCCTTCCACTCTGGCTTTGGGCTCTGCTGCCTGACTTGACAGATAGCAGCAAACCTGACTCATACGGAGGCTTCACAAGTGCTCAAGCCCTCAGGCTGCCCACCTGCTCTTCCGTCTGCCGTGAGCCTGTGCCTCGGCTAGCCTTGTGGAGGAAGAGTGAGCACGTGGGGCAGTGTCAAGGATTCCAGCTATAGATAGCCTCGCCGCCACAGGCTGTCACCCTCCAACTGGCCACAGGCGAAGGAAGCCAAGCCGAGCTATCAGTTGAGTCCAGCTCAGATGGGCAGAGCCACTCCGCTGATCTGTGAGTAGTACACGGTTATTGTTTAAGCCATCTTGTTTAGGGTGGTTGCATCCTAGATTTAGGGGAAATAGCCGAGAAACACAAAGAATGTGCATTCAGAGGACAAGGACATCCAACACATGGATAGCTGGTATTCCTACAGAAAACATCAGAAAAAATCAAGCAGAAGGAATTATCAAAAGCAAATTAAAAAAAATTTTTTTCCCTAGGTGAAGAAATCCTATGTAGTCAAATTAAAAGTATTCATCAAGTTTAAGACAAAATTTGTTTTAAAGGCTTATACCAAGGTATCATCGGGCACATTCTGAATTAACACATATTTTCTTCGGTAGTCTATTAATATGGTAAATTACACTGATTGATTTTCAAGTATTAAAGTATCTTCACATTCCTGGAATGAGCCCCACTTGGTTGTGATGTATTATCATTTTTATGTATTTCTGGGGTCAATTTGCTAACATTTTGCTGGGAGTTTTTGTTTTATATGTTCCTAAGAGATAAGGGTCTGTAGTTTTCTTGTAATATCTTTGTCTACTTTTGATCTTAGAACAATGCTGACGTCATCAAACAAGTTGAGAAGTATTCCTACCTCTTCTATTTTCTGGAAGAGAGTGTGTAGAGTTGTTTCTTCCTCAAGCAGTTGGTAGAGTTTGCCAGTGAAACCCTTTGGGTGTGAAGCTTTCTTTATGAGAAAGTTTTAATTCAATTTTACTACAAATTCAATGTATTCGATAGATACAGAACTATTTCAGGGCATCTGTTTTCTTCTTGAGTGAGTTTTTATCTTTCAAAGAATTGGTTGATTTTATCTAAATGGTCATATACATGAGCATAGAATTTTAATAGTGTTTCCTTGTTATCCTTTTAATACCTGTATGTTCTGCCGTGGAAATGCTATTTTGTGACTCCTCTTTTTTTTTCTTGGTTAGTGTAGCAAATATTTTTTTCCTTTTTTAATCTGTCAAAGAACCAGATTTGGTTTCATTGATTTCTTTTTTTTTATTATTATGACTTTATTTTTTTTTTAATTTTTATTTTTACTTTATTTTGCTTTACAATGCTGTATTGATTTTGCCATACATTGACATGAATCAGCCACGAGTGTACATGAGTTCCCAACCCTGAACCCCCCACCCGCCTTGGTTTCATTGATTTCTCTACCGTTCTTGTTTCTGGTTTTATTGAACTCACGTCTTATCTTTAATATTCCCTTCTTCCTGCTTGCTTTGGGTTTTAACTCGTTCTTTCATAGGATGGAAGCTTAGATTATTGTGTGCTGTGGACTGAACGTGTCCCCCACCAAATTCACATGTTGAAACTCTAAGCCCCAGCGAGTGGGATTTGAGATGGGATTTTGGAGAAGAGAGTAGAGTTAGATGAGGTCGTGACCGTTGATAGCCTGTAAAAGAGGGGGACACACGGGATCTCTCTCTGAGGGCCGTTGCCAAGAACCTGACCTTGCTGGACCCCTTATCTTATACCTCCTGCCTCTGTGAGAACTGTGAGAAATAAATGCTGTTGAAATCGTCCAGCCTATGGAATTTGTTATAGCCTGAGCTGACTGAGACTGTGGACCACAGTGGGCCAACCCTTGAAATAGAAAATTCGAACAATATATTTGATAAGATGATATAATGGATTTTAAAAGTCTACATCAAACTTTGTACCTGAGAGATATTTTGTATGCTTATTCAATGAGAGCTGCTTTGGGGGCAAGTTTAGATACTCTCTCAAATTATTTTTTAATTTAATTTTTTTATACCGGAACAGAGTTGATTGGCAATGTTGTGTTAGTTTCAGGTGTACAGCTAAGCGATTTACTTATACATACGTGTGTGTGTGTTAGTTATTCAGTCATGTCCAGCTCTTTGTGACGCTGTGGATTGTGGCCCACCAGGCGCCTCTGTCCATGGGATTCTCCAGGCAAGAATACTGGAGTGGGTTGCCATGCCCTTCTCCAGGGGATCTTCCTGACCCAGGGACTGAACCCAGGTCTTCTGTATTGCAGGCAGATTCTTAATCATCTGAGCCACCTGGGAAGCCCACTTATACATATATCCATTCTTTTTCAGATTCTTTTCCCATATCAATTATTACAGAATACTGAATATAGTTCCCTGCAGTATACAGTGGGCCCTTATGTATTATATATATGTTTGTGTGCATATATGTTAATACCAAACTCCTAGTTTATCCCTCCCCACCACATAGAAATTCTCTCAAACTAGCTTATACAGTGAAGGAGCCATGATGAGCGTCTGAGGAGCTGCAATCCAGCTGGTTTCGGGTCCAGCTCTGGTCCGATTGGCCGTGACCGAGGCAACAGGTCCCACCCCCCATGAACAAGAAGGGCGTTATCTGAGAGAGGGTCCTGAGTTTAGCAAGTATTCAGAACATACCTGTGACATGACAGCCTTCAGAGAACAAGTGTGTCCTCTCTTTCTTTCACACATAGGCACACGCGTGCACGCACACACACGCACACACACACGCACACACACACACACACACACACACACACACGGCCACATATGCTCATTGCTCTATGGATGGCACCTCCATCCATACTGCCATCCAGACTGGATGGCATCCCAGTTTCCCAGGTGTTTTTCAAGTTGTGAATTGCCACCTATTAATGGTAGGGATTAATTTAGTGTGTCGCTTGGCTCTGGAAAAAATGAACTAGAATAACAAAATATCAGGATAGCTTTACCAGTAAGACTATGTACTGTTTTGAGATCTTTACTTTCCTTTTTATATAAAAATGTATATTCCTCTAAAAAGTTTACAAAGCACTCAGTTTTTGATACAAACATAATTGCACTCAGCCCCCACCCTGAAGGAGGGAACCAACCCCATGTGGACTAAATTATCAATTCACCTACTTCCTTACTACACATGCCTAGAAAGGGGACGGTCTCCAGGCATGAAACATCTACACTGGGCTTAATTGTCTGTCTGTGTGAAGTTTTGATAAAAAGTTAACGTGGTACAATAGATGGGAGATCTTTAATCATCCCCTGCATCCGTGTGATTTTAAGTAATATTTGTACCATCTACTCCTGGAAAGTTTGAAGAGGCTCAGCTGTTGGGCTGGCTGGGATATACACCTGTTTCACTGGCAGTGTTTTTTAATGACAAGTTCAACTCTTTTAAACTTTACTGTTCTGTTCAGTTTTGCTATTTCTTTTTGAATTGATATTGATCATTTATCTAAAAATCATTTATTTCCTCCAACTTTTCAAATATGTTAATTTGTAGAAGGCTTTTTCTTATACTTATTAAATCTCTTCTGCGTCTGTCTGTTTCTAATATTTAATGTTATATGTTCATTCTTCATAACTGGACTTACTAGAGGTGTGTCTATCTGATTGTTGCTTGTTGTTTTCAGAGAAATGGCTCTTGAATTTATTTAATTCTACCAGTTTTGCATTTTAAAATTCATCATTTTGGCTCTTATCTTTCTCAATTTTTTCTGGTTCCTTAGATTTAAAAAATACATAGTTTTGCTATTTATTAATTTCTTTAAGAGAATTCTTGATGTATTTATTTTAACATTTTCCTAATTAGTAATGAAGTCATTTTACATGATGAATTTTCTTAAATGCCATTTAGGCCTTACTCTGTAATTAGAGTGTCTTAAAAGATTTTTTACTGTTTTCAATTGAAATTTCTATTTTAGTTTTTAAAATTATTGTATCATGACAGCAGAATTGTGGCCTATATGATTTTGGCTTTTTAAAATTAAGTGGGGTTTTCATATGCGGAACATAATTTTTTTTTTAATGATACAAGTGAACTTATTTATAAAACAGACTCAGATTTTGAAAATAAACTTCTGAGGAGGATAGTAGGCTTTCAAATACAGAAGGCTCTAGTGGGGTAGAAATTGGTACAGAGAGTGGGTCTATAAGTAAAAGGCCCTCAGGGAGAAAGTGGAGTTGGGGCTCCTGAGGGTCACCCCACCCCAGGCCGGAAAGCCAGTCATCTGTGTAGTCAGCCGAGGGGGCCCTTGGCTCTCAGCTCTCAGGCCCCCTGAAGTTAAGGCTCAAATCAGAGGCAAAGCCTTGAGTACACTGTCCCAGCAAAGTGACAAATTCCAGACCAAGGTGGCTTGGCTGGAAACAAGATAGACAAAGCCAAATATTTGAAAATAGTGAAATCAGTCTCATAATCCAGCCAAATTGCAACAGCTAAGTTCTGTACTTTGCTCTCACCTCTAGTGCAGAGGGTTAAGCCCTGAGAGTTGGACTCTGGTGTTTGCCATGGTGGTGGGGATGGGGGGTGTAGGCAGACCCTGAACTAGGAGGAAACCCAGACTCCTGGGTGGGGCTGGGCGCTTCCCTCCAGACACCGCGGCTGTGCCAGGTGGACGGGCCTCTCTCAGCAGCTGCTCTGGATGACCGGCTTGAAGAGCAGCATCAGTGGATGCTGGTGCCATGGAAACCTCCCCAGTCCATTTCCCCTCTCCATAACCTGGGACTGACATTTACAACAAGACAAGAAGGTGCGGTCCACCTCCAGCTGTCTAGCTAACTGGTACAGTTATTCATAGAGCTGCCTGACCCTGGCACAAGATGCCAACTTCTGTATTGGGTTTCAACAACTTGAGGAACTAAAAATAACATTATCAGGTGGCCTAGTAAGACTCCATAGAGTTATGTCTCCAGGGCAAGAAGAGTCTGTTAAGTGAGGGTCCGTGGATGACTGAGCGGCATGTTCCAGCACGCCCATCTGAAGAGTAGAACCACAGAGAAAGAGCAGAGAGGGGGTCAGAGAGACAAATGAGACATCATACGTATCCCTGAACTCAGCCAAGATGGAAGCAACTTCTGTCCGTTCTGGTACTTTCATTTCTTGCCTAAGACAGTTTCAGTAGGATTTCTATTGTAGGTAACCAAAATGTTCTGACTAATACAAGTGGTATAAATGTTGGAAAGAAGGGAAAACTTTTCATGAGTGAAAAATTTTAACTACCTGGAAACCCCAGAGAATCAACTGAAAACTTATTCAAGCAAATAAAAGATGAATCTTTTTTTTTTCAATAAGTGGTGTTGGAATGTTAGATCACTACTTCAGACCAAAATACATTTCAGAAAGAAAAAAGATGTAATTAAACCACAAAAGAAATGGAAGAAAACATGGAGTTTTCCCTGGTGGCTCAGATGGTAAAGAATCTGCCTGCAATGCAGGAGACCTATGTTCCATCCCTGGGTTGGAAAGATCCTCTGTAGAAGGAAATGGCAACCCGCTCCAGTATTCTTGCCTGGAAAATCCTACGACGATGCTGGACAGCTACAGTCCATGGGGTTGCAAGAGTTGGTCACAGCTTAGCAACTTTACAACACATGAACCCATTTTTATCTGATTTAGGCATAAGAAAAGTTTTCCTTAGCATTCAAGCCAAAGCAGAAGATAAGAAAGACAGACTTGTAAAAGTTAACTCTCATTTTAATAACAATAAAGCACAGAACGGAAAACCATTTAAGATGGGAAATTTGGGAGGAAGATCTGGTTTGGGGCTTCCAGGGGTGGTCTTTGAGAGTGGAGAAAATGGTTGATTAGCTTTGAGAGTGTTGGTATTTATGGAAACCACTCTGTCAAAATGAACTACAAATATATACAGTATGGCTAAAACTGAGTGGTGATCCCAAGTTTAGAGACATGTGTTTGAAACAGCTTAGCATACAGATGATAGTTAAATCTACTAGGCCTTCATAGAATTGGTCAACTTCAGCTTCTTCAGCATTAGATGTCCTTTTCATCATAGGGGATTGGAATACAAAAGTAGGAAGTCAAGAGTTACCTGGAATAACAGGCAAGTTTGGCCTTGAAATACAAAATGAAGCAGGGCAAAGGGTAACAGAGTTTTTTCAAAAGAACACACTGGTCATAGCAAACACCCTTTTCCAACAACACAAGAGATGACTCTACACATAGACATCACCAGATGATCAATACCGAAATCAGATTGATTATGTTCTTCACAGCTGAAGATGGAGAAGCTCTCTACAGTCAGCAAAAACAAGACCTGGAGCTGACTGTGGCTCAGATCATGAGCTCTTTGTTGCAAAATTCAGGCTTACTTTGAAGAAAGTAGGGGAAACCACTAGGCTATTCAAGTATGACTGAAATCAAATCCCTTATGACTATACAGTGGAGGTGATAAGTAGATTCAAAGGATTCGATCTGGCAGGCAGAGTGCTGGAAGAACTACGGATAGAGGTTTGTAACATTGTACAGGAGCCAGTGACCAAAACCAGCCTAAAGAAAAAGAAATTCAAGAAGGTAAAGTGGTTGTCTGAGGAGGCTTTGCAAATAGATTTTCTCTTCTTTGCAAAAAAAAAAAAAAAGAGAGAGAGAGAGAGAGAAGCAAAAGGCAAAGCAGAAAGGGAAAGATATACCCAAGTGAATGCAGATTTTCAGAGAAGCACAAGGAGAGACAAAAGTACCTTTTAAGTGAAAAATGCGAAGAAATAGAGGGAAACAACAGAATGGAAAGACCAGTGATCTCTTCAAGAAAACTGGAGATACCAAGTGAACACTTCATGCAAGGATGGACACGATAAAGGAAGAAAGGGTAAGGATCTAACAGAAGCAGCAGAGATTAAAAAGAGGTGGCAAGAATACACAGAACAACTATACAAAAAAGGTCTTAATGACCCAGATAACCACAATGGTGTGGTCACTTACATAGCGCTAGAGGGTGAGGTCAAGTGGGCCTAAGGAAGCATTATTAGGAACAAAGCTAGTGGGAGTGACTGAATTCCAGCAGAGCTAATTAAAGTCCTAAAAGGTGATGCCGTTAAAGTGTTGCATACAATATGTCAGCCAATTTGGAAAACTCAGCAGTGGCCACAGGACTGGAAAAGAGTAGTGGTCATTCCAGTCCCAAAGGGCAATGCCAAATAATGTTCAAACTCCTGCACAGTAACACTCATTTCACATGCTAGCAAGCTGCTACTTGTATGTGCTCGGCTGTGTCCAAGTCTTTTTTACCCCATGAACTATAGCCCACAAGTCTCCTCTGTCCATGGGATTTTCCAGGCAAGAATACTGCAGTGGGTTGGCATTTCTTTCTCTAGGGGACCTTCCCAACCCAGGGATCAAACCCGGATCTCCTTCATTGCAGGTGGATTCTTTACCACTAGCAACACCTGGAAAGCTCCCAGGCTAGCAAGATTATGCTCAAAGTTCTTCAAGCTAGGTTTCAGCAGTACATGAACCCAAAGCTTCTAGTTGTATAAGGTGGATTTTGAAGATGCAGAGGAAGCAGAGATCAAATTGTCAACATTCGTTGGATCATGGAGAAAGTAAGGGAATTCCAGAAAAACATCTTCTGCTTCATAGACTATGCTAAAGCCTTTGATTATGTGGATCACAACAAACTGGAAAATTCTTAAAGAGATGGGAATACCAGACCAACTTACCTGTCTCCTAAGAAACCTGTATGCAGATCAAGAAGCAACAGTTAGAACCGGACATGGAAAAATAGACTGGTTCAAAATCGGGAAAGGAGTATGTCAAGGCTGTATATTGTCACTCTGCTTATTTAACTTACATGCAGAGTACATCATGCAAAATGCCAGGCTGGATAAATCACAAGATGGAATAAAGATTGTTTGGAGAAATATCAATAACCTCAGATATGCAGATGACACCACCCTTATGGCAAAAAGTGAAGAGGAACTAAAAAGCCTCTTGATGAAGTTGAAAGAGGAAAGTAAAAAAAGCTGGCTTGAAACTCAGCATTCAAAAAACTAAGATCATGGCATCCAGTCTCATTACTTCATGGCAAATAGAAGGGGAAAAAGTGGAACCAGTGACAGATTTTATTTTAGGAGCTCCAAAATCACTGCTGACACGAAATTAAAAAACATTGACAAACCTAGACAGTGGATTGAAAAGCAGAGACATCACTTTAATGACAAAGGTCCATCTAGTCAAAGCTATTGTTTTCCCAGTAGTCATGTACAGATGTGAGAGTTGGACCATAAAGAAGGCTGGGCACCAAAGAATCAATGCTTTCGAATTGTGGTGTTGGAGAAGACAAGAGTCCCTTGGACAGCAAGGAGATCAAACAGCCAGTCCTAAAGAAAATCAACCCTGAATATTCACTGGAAGGACTGATTTGAAGCTGAAACTCCAATACTTTGGCCACTGGATGGGCAGAGCTGACTCATAGAAAAAGATCCTGATGCTGGAAAAGATTAATGGCAATAAGAGAAGGGGGAGGGGAGCAGAGGAAGAGATGGTTAGATAGCATCACTGACTCCATGGACATGAGTTTGAGCAAACTCTGGGAGATAGTGGAGGATAGAGGAGCCTTGTGTGCTGCAGTCCGTGGGTTCACAGAGTTGGGCATGACTTACTGACTGAACAACAAGACCTACTAGAGTGGATGGGATCATCGGGGAGTGAGAAAAGAGGTAGTCCCCAGAAGACACTAACATTTAAATCCCAGGAGGATGCTTATATCCTTCAGGGCAAGAGATGCTCCAGGTTTGAGCATCCTGAGTTATCCCTGTGGCCCCAACAATGCCTAACACGATGCTGGGTACACATTGAATATTCTGTAAGCACCCTTTTGATTTTTTCCATTTGTCTTTTAAATTTAATTAACTTAAAAATAGGTCAGTTCATACAATTCAAAATTAAAAGGGTGTGAAAAGATGTTTTCTTGGTACCTCTGTCCCTAAACCACTATTTCTCCCTCCTGGAATCAATGAACATCAATACTTTCTTGCATATCATTTCAGAGATATTTTAAGTATATGTAAATAAACAAAGATATATTTAGTAAAGCCCTCTTGTTTCAACTCCCCTTTTCAAGAGACACAGTGTTTCAGAGACTGTGTCATATCGGTAAGGCAAGAGCTTTCTCATTCTTTTTAATGACTGTACAGTATTTCAATTTATAGATTCTAATTTGTTTAACCAGGCCTTCTGTGACAACTATAAAGTAGGAGTCCCCAGCCTCCCGGATCTAATGCCTGATTGTCTGAGGTGGATGTAATAATAGTAGAAATAAAGTGTGCAGTAAATGGAATGCACTTGAATCATCCCCAAACTGTCCCCTGCCCCCATCCCCCATCCATGGAAAAATTGTCTTCCATGAGGTCCCTGATGCCAAAAACGCTTGGGGATGGCTACTCTAAAGGTCATTTACAATATTTTTATTTAACTAACAGAGCCAGGATAGAAAATTTTTATTGCAAGTCATCCAATGGTGGTGGTTTTGAAATGTGTCACCTTAATTAGGCTGAACCATGGGCTTCACAATTCCCTGTTGTGTATATTTCCTGCCAGGGCAGACCAGGGAGACATTTTTGTCACATGAGTTTGGAGGACAGATGTGAAGATGCAGCCACTTGTTCTTACCCCGAAAGGTGAAAGGTCTGTCGTCTCTTCCATATTTTCCAATAAGCTGTGATTTGTACATTTTTTTCCACTGGGCTTTTAGGTGGGACCCACCCGAAGCATCGCAGGCCGGTTAATTGTTGCTTTGTTCTTTCTTGGTTAAGTTTCCTAGGCAGCCTTTAGAACAGTAAGTTAATACTCCAGCCATCTTGCAGATTTCTCTCTTAGCCACTCACTTCTAAAATTCCTTAGCCAGGTCACAGATGGTGTCCCTCTCTGCTGGTATTTTAGTCAAATCAAGGCTTTTGTTTATGCCTTTTTTCCTGCAGGCCAAATAGTGGAGATGTTTTTGGTTAGAACTGGAGTTTGATCTCATGGACTCTTCAAGCCAAGCCCTCTCCAAGCGCTGTTATCTGTTGTGGGGACCCCACTGGTGTGGGCGATTATGTGTCTGTAGACACTGCTAAGGCCATATTTTCGTGCCCTCTTGTGAACTGACACAACTTTGCAACCCTGGGAGAGTAAGAACTACTATACTTTTCAGCACATGAATTCATTAGAAATGATTGCAAGAGCAAGGGATGTTTTTGAGATTAGATATCTCGTCTAAAGCTTTCATTTCACAGATGAAGAAGGCTGAGGTGAAGAAACTGAAGTTAAAGAGTGATGAGTTAGGGGCTTCCCCGGTGGATCAGTGGTACAGAATCTGCCTGCCAGTGCAGGAGACACGGGTTCAGTCCCTGGTCTGGGAAGATCCCGCATGCCACGGAGCAGCTAAGCCCACAGCTACTGAGCCCGTGCTCTGCAGCCCGGGAGCTGCAACTACTGAAGCCCGAAACCCCTAGAGTCTGCGCTCTGCAGCAAGAGAGGCCACCGCAGTGAGAAGCCTGCGCACCACAACCAGGCAGTAACCCCTCCTGCTACAGCTAGAGACAGAGGCCGAGCAGCAGCGCAGACCCAGCACAGAGCGTCCGACTCCTCACGACCCCATGAATCGCAGCACGCCAGGCCTCCCTGT
>SJYV01024370.1:2721132-2751982 GCA_006410875.1 Neotragus pygmaeus | reverse complement strand
TGGTGTCATCTGCATATCTGAGGTTATTGATATTTCTCCCCGCAATCTTGATTCCAGCTTGTGCTTCTTCCAGCCCAGCGTTTCTCATGATGTACTCTGCATACATCTCTGCACCAGGGAAGCCCCCTATTCTTATTTTTAAAGGTGATTGGTTACTTTCTCAACCCATAACTTCACCATCTACATACATAGTCATTTCTCTGCTCAGAAGGGAGGAACTTTCAAAGAAAAAGGGTGAAATCATGAATAAGAAATAAAAATATGGTGAAGGCTGTATACATGCTAATAATTTATCACTCTTTCTGAAAGTATTATAGTGGGTGATTTCTGGTTTCTGGTCCCGCATGTAAGGAGCTTACTGCTGCTACTGCTAAGTCGCTTCAGTCATGTCCGACTCTATGTGAACCCATAGACGGCAGCCCACCAGGCTCTGCCGTCCCTGGGATTCTCCAGATAAGGAGCTTAGGCATGGTCATTCCATCCCAACAAGTACACAGCTGAACAAAACAAAAATCAACAACCTCTTAGATCTGTCATTAGAGCAGTGAAGTCACAGAGCAAGCAGCTGTCCAAAAAATTAAAGAGACAGATAGGTGGAGAGCAGCATGACTTACTAGATATGAAACCTTTAAGCAGGAAATTCTGGGGGACCCAGTGCCAGGATAGGGAAACCTAAACTATGAATGATGAATTGCTGGACACTCAGAGGGGACAGTCTGAGAGTTAAAACCTCCAAGAAGATCCAAGCATGGGAGTCCCCATGATTTTGAGAGATTTACCTCCAAGAGTTCATAGCATATATCAGAAAAAAAATCCCTGTGCTTTTGCCAGGAGGAAGGGGGAAATAACCACTGTGACAAATCCAGAGAATTCTGTTCTTCTTAACAAGGGCTTCCCTTAGGAGAAACCATTTACCCAGAGCCTAACCTGTCAGGGATTTATTGGAGCCTAATTTCAAGGAAGGGAAATACCTGGCCTCAGACCCCCATACTTTCCACATGGGGAAGAGAAAAACCCAACTCCTGCCCCTTCCACCCATCCTGTCCCCGCAAAGATCAGGAGAGGAACTGAGAAGCCCCCGGGATATTCATAGTATTCCTTTATGATTTTTTTTTTTGACATTCATGAAATCTTTAGTAATACCCTCCCTTTCCTTTCTGATACAGTAATTTGTGTCGTCATTTTTTTTTCTTAGCCTGGCAAGTTTTTCAAATGTAGTGATTTTTCCAAAGGACCAACTTTAGGCTTTATCAATTTTCTCTATTGATTTCCTGTTTTCAATTTCATTAACTTCTGCTCTAATTTTTATTATTATTTTCTGCTGCTTACCTTGGATTTTCTCTTTTTTTTTTTTTGGTTTCCTAAAAGAGAAGCTTGACTGATTGGTTTTAGAAATCCCTTCTTTTGTAATACATGTGTTCAATGTTATAAGATTCCTTTTAAGCACTGCTTTTGCAGTATATTATTACAATTTTAATGTTTTATTTGTATTTTGTTTGAAATCTTAAAATGTCTCCTGATATTTCATCTTTGCTCATGTTCTTTTTAGAAGTATATTGTTTAATCTCCAAAAGTTTGGGGATTTTCCATATTCTTCCTGTTATTGATTTCTCGCTTAATTCCACTGTGGTCTGAGAGTACACATGTATGATTTTGTTCTTTTCAGTGTGTTATGGTGTGATTTTTATTGCCCAGAATGTGGTTTATCTTGCTGAATGGCTCATGTGAATTTGAGAAGAATGTGTAACTTGCTAGGCAATAAGATAAGAGAAGGAAATAAAAGGTATACAAACTGAGAAGGAAGAAATTAAAGTGTTTTTATTCACAGATGACTTGATCATCTATGTAAAAACAGTATGGAAGAATCAACGAAAACCTGCCTGAACTAATAAGTGATTATAGCAAGTTTACAGGATACAAGGTTACTATACAAAAGTCAATTGATGTCCTATATACCATCAATGAACAAGAGGAATCTGAAATGAAAAACATTACCATTTCCATCATCAGCACCCCAAAAATGAAATTTTAGGTATAAATCTAGCAAAATATATACAAGATCTACGTGAGTAAAACTACAAAACTTTGATGAATGATATAAAAAATGAACTAAAAATCCAGAGAGATATTCTGTGTTTACGGATAGCAAAACTCAATGTTGTCAAGATATTGGTTCATCTTAATTTGATCTACAGATTCAGTGCAACCCCAATCAAAGTTCCAGCAAGTTGTTTTTGTGTGTGTGGATACAATCAAGCTGATTCTAAAGTTTGTATAGAGAGACAAAAGACCCAGAAGAGCCAACTCAATATTGAGAACAACAAAGTCAGACTGATACTACATTATTTCAAGATTCTCTATAAAGCTACAGTATTTAAGACAGTGTGATACTGGTGAAAGAAAAACCAATAAATCAATGGCCTAGATTAAACAGCCCAGAAGAAGACTCATATAAATATAATCAACTGTCTTTGACAAAGAAGCAAAGCACTACAATGAAGCAAATACAGTCTCTTTGACAGATGGTGCTGGAAAAATTGGACACCCACACATAAAAGAAAATTAGTCTAGATGCAGACCTCACACCCCTCACAAAAATTAAGTGAAAATGGAGTATAGTCCTGAATGTATAATATGAAACTATAAAAACTCTTAGACAATGTCACAGAAGAAAACCCAGTGACTTTGGGTATAGTATTGACTTTTTTGAGGTGACATCAAAGATATGATTTATGACAGAAATAGTTGATAACCTGCACTTCATCAAAGTTTAAAAAAACTTCTGCTCTGTGAAAGACACTGTTAAGAGAATGAGGAGACAAGCCACAAGCCAGAAGACTGTATTTGCACATGACACCACTGATAAAGGACCACTCTCCAAAATATACAAAGAACTCTTAAAACTCAACAATGAAAAAACAAACAACCGATTTAAAAATGGGCAAAAGACTTGAACAAACACCTCACTATAGAAGATATACAGATGGCAAGTAAGCATATGAAAATATTCAACATCATAGGTTACTAGGGAATTGCAAATTAAAACAACAAGGTGTCACTATGAACCTGTTATCGTGGCCAAAATCCAAAAGGACAGAAAATGCTGGCAAAGATGTTGAGCAACAGGAACTCTCCTTTGTTGCTGATGGGAATGCAAAATGGTACACCCACTTTGGAAGACAGTTTGGCAGTTTCTTATGAAACTGAATGTACTCGTACCACATAATCCAAGTGGCACCCGTTGGTATTTATCCTAATGAAAAAACTTATGTCCACAGGAAAACCTTCACACGGATGTTTACAGCAGCTTTATTCATGAGTGCCAAAACTTGGAAGCATCCAAAATGTCCCTCAGTGGGTGAATGAATAAACAAACTGTGGTACATCCAAACAAAGGAGTATTATTCAGGGCTAAAAAGAAATGAGCTATCAGGTCAAGAAAAGACATAAAAGAAACCTAAATGCATATTACTACATGAAAGAAATCAATCTGAAAAGTCTACATCAATCTGAAAAGTCTACAAGCTGTATGATTCCAATTATATGACATTCTGGAAAAGGAAAAACTATGGACATGGTAAAAAGATGAGGGGCTACCGGGAGTGAAGGGGAGAAGAGCAATGAATAGCAGAACACACAGCACTTTTTCAGGGCAGTGAAGCTACTCTGTGTGATGCTACAGTGCTGGACACGTGTCATCTATATTTATCAAAACCCATACATTGTGTGGTACCAAAAGTAAACCCTAATGTGAACTATGGACTTTGGGTGATAATGATGAGTCATCAGTTGTAATGAATGTACAAGTTCATCTCTAGTTCAAGATGTAGATGGTGGGGGAGGTCGAGTGGGTGTGGGTATATGGGAATTCTCTGTAAATTCTGCTCCAGTTTGCTGGGGACCTAAAATCACACTAAAAGCTAATGTTCATTAATTAAAAGAAATAGTATTGTGGTGCCAATTAAGCTATGCTATCACTTGGAGACCAGTCACTCAGCTTTTGCCGAAAAAGGAATTTAATATTTTAAATATAGGTGTGATGAGCGCCTTAAAACCAAAAAGTTATTTGTTACAGATTTTCAAATAGGAATGAGGAAACCTCCAGAACAACTTACAGTATAAGTTATCTTATTAGGTTGGCTGAAGAAATGTACATCATAGTTGAAAATCTGTCTTTATCGTTGACNGGTGTGATGAGCGCCTTAAAACCAAAAAGTTATTTGTTACAGATTTTCAAATAGGAATGAGGAAACCTCCAGAACAACTTACAGTATAAGTTATCTTATTAGGTTGGCTGAAGAAATGTACATCATAGTTGAAAATCTGTCTTTATCGTTGACAATGCTGAATGCCTGCAGGATGAAGTCTTTAGGGAAATCACCACAGTGCTGCTTCCCAGTAACACTAACTTGTTACATGAAAGTTTGGGCTACAAAGGTGCTAAATGGACTAACATCTCATGTGCAGAATTGTATTTTTCCTTTACCAATGGACAAATCTATCGAGGTGGCTGAGTTTGCTGTTTTTTAATCGACTACCAGCCCCAACTAATAAACATCGGAGATCTTTCATGGGAACACCTGGCAACAAACGCTGAAGAGCCGAAGACCTTTTCTGACAACAAACTCATTGCTTGGCAAGAAACACAAAGTGTTGAATACCTTTTTTGAGGCTCACGGTTTATCCTGGAACAGGCTGTTGACATTTGCATGGATGATAAACAGCCAAGGTGAGTCAAACTGGTGGTACCTTAGCATGAATGGAGGAAGTGGCATTAATGTGGACCCAGCCTCTGTATTCTTCACCATGGAGTTAAGAAAGAAAACACGAAACAGTTTCACTTAGCAGTGTCCTTGACAAACCTGTAAACTTTGTTGATCTCATTAGATCTCAGCTCCTTGAATCCACATCATTATGGTACTGGTATTTCTCCCTGACAAAATGGAAGCGCTTTTGTTGCAGGCTGAAGTTTGAGGTTTGTCTCAAAGAAAAACTCTTTCACGTGTTTCATTCGTGAGTTAAACAGGCTACTTTTGTCATGGAATACCACTTTTACTTTAAAAAACAGCAGAAGGACAAATCACGATTATTCAGACATGGGTATTGGGCTGACATTGTATTGGAAATTAACAGAGTGAGCCCTTTATTCCAAGGAAAGCAACTGATTTTTTTTTTTTTTTNAGAAATAGTATTGTGGTGCCAATTAAGCTATGCTATCACTTGGAGACCAGTCACTCAGCTTTTGCCGAAAAAGGAATTTAATATTTTAAATATAGGTGTGATGAGCGCCTTAAAACCAAAAAGTTATTTGTTACAGATTTTCAAATAGGAATGAGGAAACCTCCAGAACAACTTACAGTATAAGTTATCTTATTAGGTTGGCTGAAGAAATGTACATCATAGTTGAAAATCTGTCTTTATCGTTGACAATGCTGAATGCCTGCAGGATGAAGTCTTTAGGGAAATCACCACAGTGCTGCTTCCCAGTAACACTAACTTGTTACATGAAAGTTTGGGCTACAAAGGTGCTAAATGGACTAACATCTCATGTGCAGAATTGTATTTTTCCTTTACCAATGGACAAATCTATCGAGGTGGCTGAGTTTGCTGTTTTTTAATCGACTACCAGCCCCAACTAATAAACATCGGAGATCTTTCATGGGAACACCTGGCAACAAACGCTGAAGAGCCGAAGACCTTTTCTGACAACAAACTCATTGCTTGGCAAGAAACACAAAGTGTTGAATACCTTTTTTGAGGCTCACGGTTTATCCTGGAACAGGCTGTTGACATTTGCATGGATGATAAACAGCCAAGGTGAGTCAAACTGGTGGTACCTTAGCATGAATGGAGGAAGTGGCATTAATGTGGACCCAGCCTCTGTATTCTTCACCATGGAGTTAAGAAAGAAAACACGAAACAGTTTCACTTAGCAGTGTCCTTGACAAACCTGTAAACTTTGTTGATCTCATTAGATCTCAGCTCCTTGAATCCACATCATTATGGTACTGGTATTTCTCCCTGACAAAATGGAAGCGCTTTTGTTGCAGGCTGAAGTTTGAGGTTTGTCTCAAAGAAAAACTCTTTCACGTGTTTCATTCGTGAGTTAAACAGGCTACTTTTGTCATGGAATACCACTTTTACTTTAAAAAACAGCAGAAGGACAAATCACGATTATTCAGACATGGGTATTGGGCTGACATTGTATTGGAAATTAACAGAGTGAGCCCTTTATTCCAAGGAAAGCAACTGATTTTTTTTTTTTTTTTGCTATGATGAAGACTGAACTTTCAGGAGAAAATTGTGCACACTCAGTCATGTCCAATTCTTTGTAACACCGTGGGCTGTAGTCCTCCTCTGTCCATGGAATTTTCCAGACAAGAATACCAGAATGGGTAGCCATTTCCTCCTCCAGAGGAGCTTCCCGACGCAGGAATTGAACCCGCATCTCTTGTGTCTTCTGCATTGGCAGACAGATTCTTTACTACCTTACCTTACTGTAAAACCTGAATTTACCACCTTGCGTTCGACAGCTTCCCAATACTTTATAGGATAGATGGCGATGTCAATGGATTCTTTTTTATCATTTGAAGTATATCAATGCTTAAAAGATCCGTATAACTCAGTAAACCAATATTTTCCAAATGAAAAAATGCGTGTTATGGAGATATTCATGAGTAAAATATCCATCCAAAGTGCCAAACAGACTCATGGATTTGAATGTAACCATTAAAATGGTATGAAGCTTTCATTAGTACGGTCCTGATTCCACTTTGTAAATAAACCTCCAATACTATTATTTGTCGAGTTTTGCTGTAGTATCAAAAAGGAATATCCATAATCATCTGAAAAAAATAGAAAATGCTCCTCCCTTTCTTGTTTATCTGTGTGAAGCTAGATTTTCTTCATATACTTCAACCAACACAGCAGATTGAATGCAGAAGCAGATAGGAGAGCAGTCTTCTATTATAATAACTCAGACATGAAAGAGATTTGTAAAACAACTAAATTTTCTTTTGTTGTGGAAAATGCTGAAGAAATGCCACTATGGGATCTCCCTGGTGGCGCAGTGGGTAGGAATCCGCCTGCCAGTGCAGGGGACTTGGGTTCAATCCCTGGTCCTGGAAGATGCCACATGCTGAGGAGCAGCCAAGCCCACAAGCTGCAAACACGGAGCCTGTGAGCCGCAGCTAGTGAAGGCCCTGTGCCCTCGAGTGACAGCTGCTGAGCCTGTGAGCCACGCACCTAGAGCCCGCGCTCCGCAACAAGAGAAGTCGCTGCAGTGAGAAACCCACGCGCCGCCACGAAAACAGCGCCCCCACTCGCCGCGGCTAGAGAAGGCCTGTGCAAAGGCAGCGAAGACCCCGCGCAGCCAGAACACAAACACGCGCCACGGTGTTATCTGTTACTTTTAGTGAATAAATACCGAATGTTTGAGAATCACTGTGCTCACCTAGTCCTCTGCGTGCCGCTTATCACATACCTACCAATCCAGTAAAATTGGTCATGAGCACTCAAGGCTATTTGAATTGCCTACACTTTTCCCCTTTATTCACACCAGTTCTCATTCTGGCTCCACCTCTAGCTTCTGCAGTCCAACTCTGTACATATCTGGGTCAGTCACTCCCCACCCTCCTTACTCTAACAGAGCCCTGGTTTTGTTTTTCCCTCCTCTGAGTGGCCTTGACCTTCACAGCTGTGTAGGGCTTCAGGGCCCTCTCCGACTCCAAGAGGACACCCTAGTTTTGTCTAACCCAATATGGCGCTCTCGTTCCCCTNTCCCCACCCTCCTTACTCTAACAGAGCCCTGGTTTTGTTTTTCCCTCCTCTGAGTGGCCTTGACCTTCACAGCTGTGTAGGGCTTCAGGGCCCTCTCCGACTCCAAGAGGACACCCTAGTTTTGTCTAACCCAATATGGCGCTCTCGTTCCCCTTGCTAAATCACTGGTTTAAGTGTGCTTGTGAGCCCATGAGACATGAGAAATCTTCTGAGGACCCTGGAAGGGTTACCTCGGTCTTCAGATGGGGTATAAGACAGGGTTGATTCCCTCTTTCTGCCTGGATGTTGTTTTTGATATATGAAGCCCAGAATCACTGCAGCCATTTGGGACCCATGAGGAGAATTAGCCCAGTGAACAAGTCAGAGTGCAGAGAATGACAGAGCATAGACAGAGAGGCAGTTTGGCCCCTGACGACATTATTGTTGTATAAACCAGCCCTGCCACTGCCCAATCTCCATAGAGTTCTTACTAGGGAGCTCTTATATTTCCTACGGCTTAAGCCATTTGAATGAGAATTTACCTTTTCTTTTAGCTGAAATATCCAAACCCCTCTGGACATTCGTGGGAATTGCTTTCCCTTGCCTCTGCACACTCCCGTTAGCTCTCCACTCTCTGATTTCCTTGAGTGAGAAGACATTCTAGCAGAGGGAACGTGTGAGTCATTCAGTCGTGTCTGACTGTGCCCCCATGGACTGTAGCCCGCCAGGCTCCTTGTTCATGGGATTCTCCAGGCAAGGATACTGGAGTGGGTTGCCATTCCCTTCTCCAGGGGATCGTCCAGACCCAGGGATTGAATCCTTGTCTCCCACATTGCAAGCAGATTCTTTACTGTCTGAGTGACCCAGGAAGCCAATCAGACGATAACTCCATAGTAAGGAATGCGGCCTTCTGGCATCCTTGCCAGGAGCTGATAACTACCAGCTTCCAGCTGCAATGGACTTGGTTTTTTTCCAAAACATCTGGCGTTTGGCAAAGGCAGCGCTGACCACTCACCACCACGCTCCCTGGAGGCCGAGTGCTGAGGCTACTCTGCCCTGTTTCATAAATGGAGGCGTCACAGTCGGAGCTGGACCAGGCTGCCCAGTAGAAGAATGTGGTGGCCCCGTGGTCCCTCACGGTCTGTTTCTTCTTAGGAGATGCAGGCGCCACCAGGTTCCCAGGCAACGCCCCTCCCCTCCGATGCCCCTGGGAGAGACCAGGCTCACAGGCGCACCTCCCACGCCTGCAGGTGATGGGGTCTGGGAGAAATGTCCTGTGAGCCGGGGATGGGGGAGCACGTGTGAACCTTGCCCAGAGGTGGCCACGCTCTGTTCCAAGGGTCACTTCCTATCTGGGGAAGGGCGTCTGTGCCCTGGAATTCTGGTGTGGGCCAATTCGTGCCCATGGAAACCACCCCACGGAGTCCTGGCTGCGAGTTGCCCTTGTCCTGGGATCACAGCCAGCTCGTGTGTTCCTTGGTGGTCCCCAACCAAAATCTCCCCTTTGTTCCCCAAATGGCTTGTAGGCCAAGCTCTGGGAAACAAACACAGTCACTGTTGAAAGGGAAATGGGGCCCCAGGCTTCGACTCAAGGCCTGGCCTCCAGCACAGGCACCTGGAACGCACGTCGGATTCCCCCGGCGCCGTCGGGGGCAGTCCTGGCTGAGCCCGGTGCAGAGAGGCAGCCCGAAGCTTGGCCTGTGGCTGGGTGTCTCTGCACGACTCCTCTGTTCACCTTGCTCCTTCTGTTCCTCACCCCTTCTCCCATCAGAGCAGTTACCCCTGGGGATGGCAGGGACCACCACCTGGGAAGGACAAAAAGTCACCTCCGCGTTACTTGCCATCTTCCATTTCTTTTATAAAGTGAAAAAGGAAAATTAGTCCCTCAGTCATGTCCGACTCTTTGCGACCCCATGGACTACAGTCCTTCAAGCTCCTCTGTCCACGGGAGTCTCCAGGCAATAAACACTGGAGTGGGTTGCTGTTCCCTTCTCCAGGAGATCTTCCCTACCTGGCGATCGAACCCAGGTCGAACCCTGTATTGCAAGCAGATTCTTTACCATCTGAGCCACCAGGGAAGCCCAAGGAAAGGTCTCTGTAATCCTTTTATGACAAATTATTAATATGTGCTATTTTAGGGAGGGATTTAGTTACTCTATATTTTTTCTGAAATTTTAAACTTAATACAATATTTCAGCTGTTAACAGTGGTGAAATTAATAGTGATACTATATTTTCTCCTTTTGTGTATATCTCACATTTCTTCTAATTAGCATGCTTTGCTTTTCTGATTAAAAAAAAAATCCTTTTTTAACTATGCTAAAACTGTGTTTTAACTGTGTTGAGTTTACACAGGGGCTGTGAAACGTGCCGTGTGGAGACTGATTTGGGCGCAAGACTGTGCTTTGTTAGGAGATGGTACTGCAGGGCCCAGACTATGTACAGAGTCACTGGGGAGCAGGATAAAGACCTTTAATCATAGAATGAGACTATCATGTGTTGAACTCCGACCGGATCAAAGGAAAGTACATAAGGAGCATAAGGGGGCGTGCCATCTTCAGCTTGAACTTCAATCGGAAAGCTCGTCCATCGTCCAAGAGAAAGTGGTGATAGTCCCTCCTCTGCTGACGAGTGGAGCCCCGGTCTCACCCAGAGAGGGACGGCATTCCCAGGAAGGCAACAAGGACTCACTTGAGCAGCAGACGAACAACGCAGGAAGCTGGGACTCGGGTCAAATTAGAATCAGGGCTCTTGGGGGAGGCCTGGAAAATTATAGCACAGCTTCGTGGCATACGTTTTTATCCCATCTATGCAGATACCTGAGTGTGAGGAGGAAAAGCCAGAGATGGGCAGAATGGATAAAAACACAAGCCCAATTATATGTCGTTCTACAAATGATACCCCAAAACAAACAGGCTGAAAGGGGAAGGATGGAAAAAGACATTCCATGTAAAGAGTAACCAAAAGAGAACAGGAATGGCCATAGTAATATCAGACAAAATAGACATTGAATCATGAATGTTTACAGAAGACAAAGAAAGACATTATATATTAATAAAAGTTTCAATAGAGCAAGAAGATATAGCAATTATAAACATCTGAAAAACTAATGACAGACCATCGAGATATATGAAGCAAAAACAGACAGAAAGGAAGGAGCAAATGAGTTTTACGATAATAGTGGGAGATTTTATTACCTCACTCCCAATGATGGATTTGCCTGTGTAATTTGGGTGGGCCTCGCCCAATCCGTTGACAGAACAAAACTGACTTCATTTAAGCAGGAGATGATTCTGCTGGCAAACAATCATCAGACTTGAACTGCAGCATCAGCTCTTCTTGAGTTTCCAGCCTGCTGGTCTACCCTGCAGATTTTTGGGCATGTCCCTTCATAATCATGTGGGCTAATTCCTCAAAATAAAATTTCCCCGTGCTCTTTCCTGTGTGTATGTTGACTGATAAAATGCATAGTCTAAAAGTTGAGAATTATCTTTTATTCGGTGGACATTCTGACTTCAAGCCTGGGACACAGCATCTCAGATAATGCTGAGAGAGACTATTCCAAAGAGGCTGGGACAGGGGTGGATACCAGTATATATGGGGGATTTTGTAGCAAAAAAATCAAATAGTCAGAACATCAAAAGATCATTGTGAATTGAAGAAAACCAGAGATGTCAAGTTAATGAATTTAGTGCTTTTCTGTGTAGGGGAAGATGCAGATTCTGGGCTCATTGAAGTCACGCCTTGGTATGCGCCTTAGCTATCTGGGCCAGTATCCTGTGGTCTCTCACCCTGAGTGGCCTCGGGATGCACTGTTCCTGTGGCTGCAGCATTTTTGCCATCCCGATTCCCTCCGGGCTCACAGTTGGGCTGGCCATAATGGAATGGAATGCTGATGGCTGCGACTTGCTTTGTTTACTGATATGGCAAGCAACATCTTTCTTTTATCTTTTTTTAAGTGCAATGATTAAGACCCAGATACTACATTCAGAGGGAATGATTCACTTTTTTTTAAGCCTTATTTTTTGCTTATTTGGCTGCATTGGGTCTTAATTGTGGCTGGTGGGACTTTCATTGTGGTGCATGGACTCTGTAGTCGTGGCAGGCAGACTTAGCCGCTCCACGGCATGTGGGCTCTTAGTTCCCTGACCAGGGATAGAACCTATGTTCTCCGCATTGCAAGGCAGATTCTTAACCCCTGGACCATCAGAGAAGTCCCCAGGAAGTTCTGTTTCTCTGGAGAGCCCTGAAAAACACATGCACACCCACAAAACTTTACACACACAACCTCGAGACAGTGAGACATGAAGAGGCGTCCAAACAATGACAGTAATGTTCATTGTCAGGAAAATAAATGGGTTTTGGTTGCTAAAGCTCAAAGGATTTTTAGGAATAATCTAGATCGATGGTACCCAAACTCTTTTTTTCCAAACCAGATCTTACCCAGAATTCCAGTGTACCGAAATGAGATAAAGGAGCCCACTTATTTCAACTGCCTTATTCTCCCCCGCTCTCCTCTCCCCAAGTCCACCCCTGGAAGCACAGCTTCTGCACTTGACTGTTCCAGCTCACTGTTTACAAACAGGACTAATGTGTAATGTGCCCCGGGAACATATTCTTTTGTGTCCCCGGTTTTATTTTTACGGTAGGCTGCTGTCTATGGGATTGCACAGAGTTGGACACGACTGAAGCAACTTAGCAGCAGCAGCACCAACATTATTATAGATATAAATTCCTTATGCTTGTAGCTCTTGAAGAACTATAATAAGACAGATTTACCAATTCAATAAAAATATTACTTCCAAGCGCATGCAATTTAACTTACAACATTATTTTGCCAGACGATATTGTTTTGCTCGAAATAAATTGCTACTGGTGATGTGAATACGCTAATAACTTGAGCAAGAGGGCTTTCCTGGGTCTGACAGGCCCGCTCCTTTCTGTTAAAATTACCAGACCACCATCATTTCCAGTGGGCCCCATGGTATCATTTGGCCTTTACTTGATGTGGATGTTGTAGAGACCGTTTCAGTCCTTTGCTGGGTACCTCCTGGAAATAAGATCAGTCCTGCCTGTCCCCAAAGGAAAAATAAACACAGACACCTAGGCTGGGCAGTCCTTGGTTAGAAGGAGCAGCAGAAGAATCCAGGAAAATTCATCAATGTGAAATTTCATCAATGTGAAAAAATCAATAGAAGAGCAAAGACTATTAATTAGTGAGTGAAAGTGAAGAGTTCTTATCTTACTCATGTGACTTTTCTGCGAGTTTGGTTTTTAAAAAATAATCCTCACAGAGAACTCAGAGCTCCCAAGATATGTCTAAATCTTGCAGTGTGAGAAGCACTAATCTTCAACCATTTATATAGATTGGAAAATCAAGTCCCAAAGGGCACGGATGATTTACAAGGATCCTACCGGGCTAATTGGTAGAGAACTAAAATTAGAACCTCGGACTCTTTGCCAGGGGCTTCCATGGTGGCCCAGTGGTAAAGAATCTGCCTGCCAGTACAGGAGACACAGGTTCCGTCCCTGGATCGAGAAGGTCCCCTGGAGAAGGGAATGGCAACCCACTCCTGTGTTCTTGCCTGGAGAATCCCATGGACGGAGGAGCCTGGTGGGCTACAGCCTGTGGGGTTGCACAGAGTCAGACACGACTGAGCAGCTAGGCGACAACAATCAGAGCCTCAGTCTCCTAGCTGAGATCCTGCCCCACGTCATCGTGAACTGCAGTGCTTAGCACTCTGACATGCTCACACAGCTGTATTTCGCCATAAGAAACTGGTAAGGATCTCATAAAACATAGACCTAGGTTTCCAGAACCCATCTAAGCTGACCTTTGAGAAACACCAGCTTGTATGTCCCCAACACAGGCCTACTATCTAGCACGCGCAGAGAAGGTGCTGTGGAGGTTTCATTCTTAAACAGAAAACCTCTGTGTTGTCCTACTCCTGTGACTACACCCTTCTCCAGTGAGTACCGCCTGAGGCCAACAGGGCCTGGGACCACTGCCACTCCCAGACCACCCGAAGGCACCTTCTAACCTCTGCGTCCTACCTTCAGCTCTGAACTCTAATTTTTCCTCAATAAAGAGAGAAAATGTAAAGCTTAAGGAAAGAAGCAAAAAATTATACAAAAAAGCACTAATACGAGTACAGTAGGTGGCCAATGTGAATATACACACACACACACACACACACACACACATATATATATATGCTTTTTTGACTTTTCACCTGAAATCCCACTCCACCTAAGAGATATGCTAGTAACACTTGCTGATCATTCTTGCTTCCTTTTAACTGTGTGCATGTGCTAAATTTTAACGATAGACATCCTCCTTTTAAAAATATCCCATCTTGAGACTTCCCTGGCAGTCCAGTGGTTAAGACTCTGCCCTGCCAATACAGAAGGTGCAGGTTCAATTCCTGGTCGAGGAACTAAGATCCCACATGCCTCGTGGCCAAAAGAGTGTTTTTAAAAATTCAGTCTTTTTCCCTAGAATCCCACAGCGTTCCCATCAAGGTAATAAATGTTAACAATCTGATGTGTATCTTGCCAAGCCTTCTGTATAATTAATTATATAGAACATTTTTACAAACAACCCAATCAAAAAATAGACAGAAGATCTAAATAGATGTTTCTTGAAAAAAAGACATAATTTGCCAACAAGCACATGAAANGCTTGGCCACTGACCTTCAGCACACGATCTCACCTCTCCAGCGCCTTCTTCTGAAGTGTGGACGATCGCACCTGTTCTACCCGCTTCCCAGCTGTGCTGGGAGGATAAGCGGAGCAAGTGCCGGAGCTCCCCCGCCCCCACACACACATTAAGAAGCCCTCCTGGGACCTTCTGGCTCCTTCCATGGTGCAAATACAGGCCTTGCCTTAGAGCTTTCTGTGTTGTTGCTGAGTGCACGGCTGGAGGAAAAGTCAAGGTGGAGTTGGGAGGAAAGGAAGGAGCCAAGGCCACGCTTCTCCCGGCAGTGCCTCCAGCCCCAGCCAGTCCCCTCGAGCAGCCACGGGTCCCCAGCATCCTCCTGTGAGCCGGGGGCTTAGAGCATCATCCCAGGTGCTGTGGGCAGCCCCCGTCCTGAGTTCTCAGGGCCGCGTAAGAGGAGCGATGCCCGCCTCAGCATCTCCACCCAGCACGCCCACACCTTCCTAGGCAGCTGGCCACTTCCACTCCCGCTGGGCAGCCTCACGGCTCACATGACTCCTTGGCTCCCTCAAGGTCAAGCCTACTTCCCACCGCGCTCTCCCACGGCCTCGCCTGCCAGCCTGGCTGGAGTCCCGCATTGTGCTAAGGAGCAGGGAACAAGGGTTGGTGGGAAATATTGTGCAATTCCTAGGGATTACGATAATGTGTATCCCCTTCCATTTAATCATAAGTAGAGACAACTAAACACTGGATTATAGGCCTCAGAAGTTGTTGACTGTTTACTAAAACCAGGAGGGCAGTCCAGTGTGATCCCACAGTACATATTCATTAAGCTGGGGAGGGGGGGAAGGAAGTGCTTTTAAACTTCTCCACTGCGTATAATTTACTCTGATGAATACCCAGAGAGTATGTGTTTCATGTCAAATACAAGTTAATTTTCCCTCTGGCTCTTTCCCATGAACTTGCCACGAGGCCATAACTACTTAATCCGCTCTAGCACTGGGGTTCCAGAAAACTCTTACTAAATTATAGTCCTGGAGTTCCTCCCTCTCCCTGCAGCCCACCCGTTATCTCATCTGTCAACCCAGATCAACGTACCTTCAGCTCGGTACCCACTCTGAGCCCTTTCATAGCATCTTTCCTGGGGTCCTTACATCCTCAGAGTCACCTGTCTGTCCTGTTGCTTCTGCCACTAACTTCTTCCCTTTTCTGACGCGGAGAGAACCCAGCCTCACGTCCGCATCAGAGAGAAGCAAGAGAATGGCACCAGCGATGAATCCAGATATGCTTGTGGAAATGTTTTAACATACGGTTTGGGGGATGACTGTCACTGTGGAATCCCTCTGCTTCACATCTTAAACAAGAATCCCCACCTTTCATCAACTCAGGAAAATTTCTTGCCCTTTGATGTTTGATTTTTCTTTTTCTTTCTTTTATGGAATTCCAGCTCACTGAGATTTAAACCTTGTCATTCTGTCCTTTCTGGAGCAGGAAACGGCAACCCAGTCTAGTATTCTTGCCTGGAGAATCCCATAGACAGAGGAGCCTGGTGGGCTACAGTTCGAGCTGACACAGTCAGACGTGATCGAGCAACTGAACACACACACACATTCTGTCCTTTATCGTGTTTCATTCTTTCTCTTACATGCTTTTCACTTCTTGTCTCTCTGTGTTGCATTCTGGGGAAGATCTCTGGGTATTTTTTTGTACACAACTCTTCCTGTCTCGTATGTCTACAACAGAATTAAGCATCTTGTTGAGGCACAATAAAGTCTCATTTTAAGTTTTTTACACAAACGCACTCATATCCTTGAGCAGATTTCAGCATTAAACAGTTGCACACGCATCAGGTTTCAGCTGTTTATTTGCTAATAAGTTTAAGTCCCCAAAGATGTACCAAAATGACTGTGCACAGTTAGGGGGAAAATATTACCTCCTAAGTAGAAAATTGTGTGGCTGGCTTCTGAAAACCTTCATTCTCATTCGTAGCTTTACAGAAGAAAACTTTCATTTAAAAACCCGAGCCTTCCTTCCTTGTTTGGCTGTGACCTACAGGCCCTGAGTGGCCAGTGGAAACGCCAGGTTGGGAGTTGTTCTTTTGACCTTGATGGAAAGACTGGATGTCCTTCTGTCCCACGTGACATCAATCGCCCTAGGACCCCAGCCTCAAGAAGAGTCGACCAGGTTGGATGCTTATGGCCTGAAGATACACAAAGATGGAAGACTGTATATATACTTATAACGGAGTCACTTTGCTACACAGCAGTGCTTAACACAACATTGCAATACAACTATGCATAAATTAAAAAAAAAAAAGAAGACTGAATTATCCAGAGCCAGGAAAGGATTACATAATCTTTCATCTAAGAAGCTTCCAATTCTTCCAGCTTTGACTGAGCTAGCTTTTAACCTGTCCACTGAGTTTTAATTTCTGTTATTATCATGGTTTCATTTTGTTTGTAAGGTACTGGTCTTTTTTCAGATCTGTCTGGCCTGTTTGGTAGCATTTTATTTCTTGCGTCTGGTTTTGATTCCCTCTTTTACTTCTGTGTTATTGCTGTTGCTATTTGGTTGCTGAGTCGTGTTGAACTCTTTTGAGACCCCAGGGACTCTAGCCCGCCAGGCTCCTCTGTCCGTGGGATTTCCCAGGCAAGAATACTGAAGTGGGTTGCCATGCCCTTCTCCGGGAGATCTTCCCAACCCAGGGATGGAACCTCCGTCTCCTGCTTGGCAGGAGAGTTCTTTACCCCTGAGCCACCGGGGAAGCCTTCTGCTTCTTTAAACACTGTGGAATGCCCACGTTCAGTTCTCCGGGGGATTTGCCAGCATCTGGGGGTCTGCCCTCTCGTTGCTGGCCCTGCTGGCTCCTGCTCTGAGGCTTGTTATCTCCTGCATTTTTAACCGGGGCTATGAGCTTGTGTCTTACTTACCGAGCTGAATTTATGGAATCACAAGAAGCTTTGGCTAAGTAGGCAAACCTCCAATAAGTTTTACCTTTCATTCTTCCCAAGGTGCCCTCAACCCAAGACCTCTGGAAGCTACAGTTCCCAGTCCTGGAGTTTCTGGACAGCCCGGATGGCTCAAATTCATTCCTTAAACCCATTGCAGGAAGGCCATGGTTATCACTTTCAGAAGACTTTCCCTCATATCTAGAGTCAGGGTCAAAGCAGATGAGCTTCTTTGTCGTGTCTTTGCTAGTACAGAGCCGTTTGCTCGATCTTTATGCTGAGGGTGGTGTCTATATGTGAGGAGTCTTATTTCTAACTTTCCAACCTGCATGGACCCAAGGCCTTGTCTCTTTACTCCATCTGTTCAGTTCAGTTCAGCCACTCAGTCGAGTCTGACTCTTTGCGACCCCGTGGACTGCAGCACACCCTGTCCATCACAAACTCCTGGAGCTGACTCAAACTCATGTCCATTGAGTCGGTGATGCCATCCAACCATCTCATCCTCTGTCGTCCCCTCCTCCTNAGCCACTCAGTCGAGTCTGACTCTTTGCGACCCCGTGGACTGCAGCACACCCTGTCCATCACAAACTCCTGGAGCTGACTCAAACTCATGTCCATTGAGTCGGTGATGCCATCCAACCATCTCATCCTCTGTCGTCCCCTCCTCCTCGCCTTCACTCTTTCCCAGCACCAGAGTCTTTACTCTATGGGGCCACTCATATCCATGGCTCTCAGAAACCGAGATCATGAGTACTTTCCTGGGGTTTATGCGTAGAAGCTGCCAGAACCTGTGCCTTCCTGGGCTGTCTTCATTTTGACTGCTGAGAATTTCCCTTGATTTCGCAAAAGTACAGTCACTGGCAAGATTATTTGTAACAGCCAAGATATGGAAACAAGATGTCTCTTGACAGATGCATTGGTGGTAATTAAACAAAATGTGACAATTAAACAGTGGAATATCGTCCAGCCACCAAAAAGAAGGAAATCCTGCCATTTGTGATGACATAGATCGACCTCAAAGGCATTATGCCCAGTGAAATTTCAGACAGAGAAACAAATAACGTTATGATCTCACTTATATGTGGAGTCTAAAATAAATACAAAAGTCAAAACTCAGAAAACAAAGCCAGATTTGTGGTCACTAGAGGCAGGATGTGGAGGGAGGTGGAACTGGACAAAGGTGACTGAAAGATACAAAATTCAAGTTAAAAGATGAATAATTACTTGGATGCAATGGTTAGCATGATGGCTGTGTGGTTTACTTGAAAGCTGCTAAGAGAGTAAATCTTAGTAAAGCTGCTAAGAATTCTCATCAGAAGGAAAACATTTTTCTTCTTTGTTTTGTCAACCATATGATAAAATGGATGTTAAATAAACTCAATTGGTAGTCAACATGCAACACATATAAATCAGATCATTATGCTATATACTTTAGTCAGTTACGGGATTCCAAGGTGGCTCAGTGGTAAAGAATCTGCCGGCCAACGCAGGAGATGTGGGTTCAATCCCTTGGGTCAGGAAGATCCCCTGGAGGAAGAAATGGCAACCCACCCCAGTATTCTTGCCTGGAGAATACCATGGACAGAGGAGCCATAGTCCCTGGGATAGCAAAGAGTCAGACACGACTGAGCTCTCTCTCTCGCTCTCTCTCTCTCTCTCTCTCTCTCTCTCACACACACACACACACACACACACACACACACNAGGCCTTGCACCAGGCCCCCAGTGGACACCAGTATCTGCCTCCCCATCCGTCTTGAGGCCAGGCCCCCATGGAGCCCTGGGCACAGGAGGGCTGGTCACTGTGGCTTCCAACAGCCTGCAAGCCTCCTCCCTTGGGACCCCCTCCCTCTCGGGGCCAAGGGACCCCCTTCTCTGCTTTCCATCCCCCTTCCTCCCCCAGCCGGGCTGCCTAGATCTCCTCCATCCTTCCCCCCAGGACCATCCACTCTGGTCCCCTAGTGGATCTGGGGATTGCTGGTGTGGGGCGGTGGAGTGGAAAAGTGGGGAGCAGCCAGCTCCCGGACAGGAGCAGGCAAAGAGCGGCTTTACTCTTCCTCGGTGAATCTGCAGCTGGGAAATGGAGACTGACAGGGGCCAGCTTCCTGAGTAATATGAGAGCTGGTATTTATGTTTGCGTAACATCCACGAGTTAAAGAATAGATTTATCTCTTCCACAATTGTATCCCCTGCCCTCAGCTTGAGACTGTTTAGGTGATCAATAAATACTGAATGAATGAATGAAAGGTCAAGTGAATGAATGAATAGGAGATGCCTGGAAGACACACACCACACAGGAACTGATTATTATCTTTGGGAATCGGAATTCCATGGAGGACTATCCCTTACTATTATCTCTACTTCTGTATTATTTGCATCACATGAACTTGTGTTTAGTGACTTTGTAATGTTTATATGTATGTGTGTGTTAGCTACTCACTCATGTCTGACTCTCTGCGACCCTATGGACTGTGGCCCACCAGGCTCCTCTGTCCATGGGATTCTCCAGGCAAGAAGATTGGAGTGGGTTGCTAGTCCCTTCTCCATGGGATCTTCCCAACCCAGGGATCAAACCTAGGTCTCACACATTGCAGGCAGATTCTTTACTATCTTAGCTGCTAGGGAAGCCCAGTGTTCATATAGTCTGTATGTAAAAACTTTTCAGACTGTAAGGAAGATGCACGTGTAAAAGCTTTATTATAATCTTGCTGTAAGAGGGAAGCTCTCTGACATGGTTCATTTTTGGTATAAGTATATTTTTGAATGATAAAATGTTAAAATAATGGACTTGAGCCAGACTCAGAAAGGTCAGAGTGTTTGTGTTTGCTTAAACATCTCTAGATATGTGACTGACAACTGAGTGGGAGACTAGTCTCTCACACACTGCTTACTTGTTGTATATTTAATGAGAAAATCACTTTAGCATTTTATCAGAAATAACAATATTCTGGGAGATGTGAATGATATCCATGTGAAATGCACCTCTTCCAGACCAGTTGATTTAAGGCTTGTTGAGCCCTTCAGCAACATAATCAAGGACCCAAGTCCAGTCAGATATGCTCAATATATTGATATTTTGTCCTCATGCTTGTTGGCTAGTCATAAAGTGGCTGCAGTTGCACCAAGTATCATGGCCTTGCACTGTATTCGAAAGCAGGAAGCAACAAGGAAGGAAGCGAGCAGGAAAGGACCTTCCTTTTAGTAGCGAGAAACACATTTTCACAGAAATCCCCGGATAGATTCATTAGTTTCAGGACTGAGATGTGGCTGCTAGTCTCAGCTTCCCTTTTTCCTCTAGCCTTCTCAACACGAGCATTTCTCTGATTTCTTTAGGCAGACTTAAAAGATCTTCCGTGTCCTTACTTTATCTCTTGGACCCTTAATGATAAAATTTAATGCTTTCATGTCTTAGAGCCTTTCTTCCTCGATGAACCCCAACCTTTCACATTTTCATCTCCAGGCTCTGATACAAGTACTTTGCTCGTGTATTTTTGAATGAATCAGTGAATGACGGAGGGAAGGAAGAGGCATTACCTCAAGTTCCTGTTTTTCTTTCCTGCCCACACTTTTTTTTGACTGGTGATGTCAGCCCTAATACATCTTCTAGCCTAAAGTCTTGCATTTCAATTCCTCCTAGAACTGGGAGTCTCAAACTCAGCACACGTAAAATGGAGCTTATCATCTTCCATCAGAAATAAATCCTCTGAAATGGAGATAATATTTTGGAAATATGTCAGTTGCTTTTCTCCATTATAATCCCTCGTGTGTGGTTTCTGACTACTCATTTGCCTCCGGGAGGGTTCAGTTTGTTGTAGGAGGAATGCAGGGGAGGAGGATAATAGTCAGCGTTTGAGTCTTTCAAAAACAATTGTATATTATGGAAAATTCCAAACACACGCTAAAGTAGAAGAAGATAGAAGTCTTCCTGTTCTCATCACTCAGTTTCAACAGTTGCAACCTATGATCTGTTGTGTTCATCTGTACCCTAACTTCCCCCCAGGGGGTGCGATGGTAAAGAATCTCCAATCTGTCAATGCAAGAGATGCGGGGTCACTGGTTCGATATTTGTGTCGGGAAGATCCCCTGGAGGAGGAAATGTCAACCCACTCCAGTACTCTCGCCTGTGAAATCCCATGAACAGAGGAGCCTGGCGGGCTACAGTCCATGGGGTCGCAGAGTCACACAGGACTAAACACGGTACAGCTTACAGCACTTATTGAGATAATCCAGAAATAACTACACAGCATTTGTACATAGACATTTTTTGCCTTTTTTTAAAAAAGCTGAATGCTTCATCATTTTGTAAATGGGAGTAACTCCACCAGACCCTTATTGATACAACTGCTTTTTTGCCAGATTTTTGTGACTTTGGTGCTGTGTGAATAGCCCAGTGCATATATCTTTTTAGTCTTGCTACACTGTCTTCCTGGAGAAGGCAATGGCACCCCACTCCAGCACTCTTTCCTGGAAAATCCCATGAGCGGAGGAGCCTGGTAGGCTGCAGTCCATGGGGACAATAAGAGTCGGACGCCACTGAGAGTCTTCACTTTCACTTTCACGCATTGGAGAAGGAAACGGCACTCCACTCCAGTATTCTTGCCTGGAGAATCCCAGGGATGGGGGAGCCTGATGGGCTGCCGTCTATGGGGTCGCACAGAGCCGGACGTGACTGAAGCGACTTAGCAGCAGCAGCACCCTATCTTTGGGACAAATACCTAAAAGCAGGAACACCAGTTCAGAAATTAAAGGACATGTAATTTTCATGGATACTGCCAAATTCCCCTCCACAGGAATTAGACAAATTTGCAAAAAATTCCCACCAGCAACTCATGAGAAAGCCTGTTTCCCCACAGCTTTGCCAACAGAATATGTGGGCAAACATTCTGCCATCTATCCATCTGCTGGGTGAGAAATAGTATATCAATGAGCTTTAACTGGCATTTTTCTTATTGTAGGCAAGGTTGAGAATCCTTTCAGATGGGTAAAGCCCATTCGGATTTTACCCTCTGTGACTTCTCTCTCTACTCTATGTTTCCATAGATTTGTTGAACTTTTTCTTTTTTAATTTAGATGCTATTTCTAACCGTTTGTCTATAATACTTTTTCCTGGCTTGTTATAATTTACTTATGGTACTTTCGCCATGCAAACTTTTTTTTTTCATGTAATCAGATTTGTTAATTTTTTTCTCTCACTGCTTCCAGTTTTTAAGCTCCAGGAAAGTTTTCTCATTGCGTAAGTTACAGAGGAATTCTTCTAGGAGCTGGAGGGCTTGATTCTTCATATTTAAATCTCCGGTCCTTTTGGAACATATCTCAGTGTACCATCTGAAGAAGGGATCTAATTTTATCTTTTTCCACATGGCCGTCCAGGTATCCTTAAACCCTCTATTGAAATGTGTATTTTTCTCTCATTGACCTGAGATGCCTCTTTCATTAGAAACTAAGTCTCACATGCAAATATATCTTTCTCTACATTTTCTAGTCTGTTCCTTGGCCTGTGTGTCTGTTTCTGGGTCTGATTCAGTGAGAGGGTTTTATAATATTTTCCTCTTTTCCCTGTTGTTCTTTTCCAGGGGCTTCCTGGCTATTCTTGGTTTCATGTTCTACGAAATAAATAAACTATTTATTCTTTTTATAGTTTTTAGGGTCATATACTTTACAATCAATTTAACTTTCATGATGGTTCCGTGGTGGTTCTACTGTAAAGAATCCTCTGCAGTGCAGGAGAAGCAAGAGATGCGGGTTCAGTCCGTGGGTCAGGAAGATCCCCTGGAGAAGGAAATGGCAACCCCCACCCCAGTATTCTTGCCTGGGGAATTCTTGCCAGATAGAGGAGTCCGGCAGGCTACTGTCTGTGGGGTAGGCAAGGGTCGAACAGGACTTAGCAACTAAACCACCACCAACAACAAGCTTTTTGAGATTATCAAGATCCCTGGCAAAGTAGCCAGTTTCAACACCCGGTATCTACATGCCTCTCAGAGGAAATGAAGCTGGGAGTGGGGTGTGGTGAGCATTTGCTCAAGAGAGTGAATCATCCAGAGAGACTGACACTGCACTCGGGCAAGCTGCAGGGCGTCCTTTCAGGAACTTTCCAGAAGGTGCGATCTCACAGTTGGTTACGGAGAAATGAACAGGATGTGTTTTCATTACATTGCAGCACAGGGGGGCAAGTCAATTTTGTTGCGACTCCTCTTCCTCTCGGTTTTCTTGCTTCTCTTNAGGACTATCCCTTACTATTATCTCTACTTCTGTATTATTTGCATCACATGAACTTGTGTTTAGTGACTTTGTAATGTTTATATGTATGTGTGTGTTAGCTACTCACTCATGTCTGACTCTCTGCGACCCTATGGACTGTGGCCCACCAGGCTCCTCTGTCCATGGGATTCTCCAGGCAAGAAGATTGGAGTGGGTTGCTAGTCCCTTCTCCATGGGATCTTCCCAACCCAGGGATCAAACCTAGGTCTCACACATTGCAGGCAGATTCTTTACTATCTTAGCTGCTAGGGAAGCCCAGTGTTCATATAGTCTGTATGTAAAAACTTTTCAGACTGTAAGGAAGATGCACGTGTAAAAGCTTTATTATAATCTTGCTGTAAGAGGGAAGCTCTCTGACATGGTTCATTTTTGGTATAAGTATATTTTTGAATGATAAAATGTTAAAATAATGGACTTGAGCCAGACTCAGAAAGGTCAGAGTGTTTGTGTTTGCTTAAACATCTCTAGATATGTGACTGACAACTGAGTGGGAGACTAGTCTCTCACACACTGCTTACTTGTTGTATATTTAATGAGAAAATCACTTTAGCATTTTATCAGAAATAACAATATTCTGGGAGATGTGAATGATATCCATGTGAAATGCACCTCTTCCAGACCAGTTGATTTAAGGCTTGTTGAGCCCTTCAGCAACATAATCAAGGACCCAAGTCCAGTCAGATATGCTCAATATATTGATATTTTGTCCTCATGCTTGTTGGCTAGTCATAAAGTGGCTGCAGTTGCACCAAGTATCATGGCCTTGCACTGTATTCGAAAGCAGGAAGCAACAAGGAAGGAAGCGAGCAGGAAAGGACCTTCCTTTTAGTAGCGAGAAACACATTTTCACAGAAATCCCCGGATAGATTCATTAGTTTCAGGACTGAGATGTGGCTGCTAGTCTCAGCTTCCCTTTTTCCTCTAGCCTTCTCAACACGAGCATTTCTCTGATTTCTTTAGGCAGACTTAAAAGATCTTCCGTGTCCTTACTTTATCTCTTGGACCCTTAATGATAAAATTTAATGCTTTCATGTCTTAGAGCCTTTCTTCCTCGATGAACCCCAACCTTTCACATTTTCATCTCCAGGCTCTGATACAAGTACTTTGCTCGTGTATTTTTGAATGAATCAGTGAATGACGGAGGGAAGGAAGAGGCATTACCTCAAGTTCCTGTTTTTCTTTCCTGCCCACACTTTTTTTTGACTGGTGATGTCAGCCCTAATACATCTTCTAGCCTAAAGTCTTGCATTTCAATTCCTCCTAGAACTGGGAGTCTCAAACTCAGCACACGTAAAATGGAGCTTATCATCTTCCATCAGAAATAAATCCTCTGAAATGGAGATAATATTTTGGAAATATGTCAGTTGCTTTTCTCCATTATAATCCCTCGTGTGTGGTTTCTGACTACTCATTTGCCTCCGGGAGGGTTCAGTTTGTTGTGGGAGGAATGCAGGGGAGGAGGATAATAGTCAGCGTTTGAGTCTTTCAAAAACAATTGTATATTATGGAAAATTCCAAACACACGCTAAAGTAGAAGAAGATAGAAGTCTTCCTGTTCTCATCACTCAGTTTCAACAGTTGCAACCTATGATCTGTTGTGTTCATCTGTACCCTAACTTCCCCCCAGGGGGTGCGATGGTAAAGAATCTCCAATCTGTCAATGCAAGAGATGCGGGGTCACTGGTTCGATATTTGTGTCGGGAAGATCCCCTGGAGGAGGAAATGTCAACCCACTCCAGTACTCTCGCCTGTGAAATCCCATGAACAGAGGAGCCTGGCGGGCTACAGTCCATGGGGTCGCAGAGTCACACAGGACTAAACACGGTACAGCTTACAGCACTTATTGAGATAATCCAGAAATAACTACACAGCATTTGTACATAGACATTTTTTGCCTTTTTTTTAAAAAAGCTGAATGCTTCATCATTTTGTAAATGGAAGTAACTCCACCAGACCCTTATTGATACAATTGCTTTTTTGCCAGATTTTTGTGACTTTGGTGCTGTGTGAATAGCCCAGTGCATATATCTTTTTAGTCTTGCTACACTGTCTTCCTGGAGAAGGCAATGGCACCCCACTCCAGCACTCTTTCCTGGAAAATCCCATGAGCGGAGGAGCCTGGTAGGCTGCAGTCCATGGGGACAATAAGAGTCTTCACTTTCACTTTCACGCATTGGAGAAGGAAACGGCACCCCACTCCAGTATTCTTGCCTGGAGAATCCCAGGGATGGGGGAGCCTGATGGGCTGCCGTCTATGGGGTTGCACAGAGCCGGACGTGACTGAAGCGACTTAGCAGCAGCAGCACCCTATCTTTGGGACAAATACCTAAAAGCAGGAACACCAGTTCAGAAATTAAAGGACGTAATTTTCATGGATACTGCCAAATTCCCCTCCACAGGAATTAGACAAATTTGCAAAAAATTCCCACCAGCAACTCATGAGAAAGCCTGTTTCCCCACAGCTTTGCCAACAGAATATGTGGGCAAACATTCTGCCATCTATCCATCTGCTGGGTGAGAAATAGTATATCAATGAGCTTTAACTGGCATTTTTCTTATTGTAGGCAAGGTTGAGAATCCTTTCAGATGGGTAAAGCCCATTCGGATTTTACCCTCTGTGACTTCTCTCTCTACTCTATGTTTCCATAGATTTGTTGAACTTTTTCTTTTTTAATTTAGATGCTATTTCTAACCGTTTGTCTATAATACTTTTTCCTGGCTTGTTATAATTTACTTATGGTACTTTCGCCATGCAAACTTTTTTTTTTCATGTAATCAGATTTGTTAATTTTTTTCTCTCACTGCTTCCAGTTTTTAAGCTCCAGGAAAGTTTTCTCATTGCGTAAGTTACAGAGGAATTCTTCTAGGAGCTGGAGGGCTTGATTCTTCATATTTAAATCTCCGGTCCTTTTGGAACATATCTCAGTGTACCATCTGAAGAAGGGATCTAATTTTATCTTTTTCCACATGGCCGTCCAGGTATCCTTAAACCCTCTATTGAAATGTGTATTTTTCTCTCATTGACCTGAGATGCCTCTTTCATTAGAAACTAAGTCTCACATGCAAATATATCTTTCTCTACATTTTCTAGTCTGTTCCTTGGCCTGTGTGTCTGTTTCTGGGTCTGATTCAGTGAGAGGGTTTTATAATATTTTCCTCTTTTCCCTGTTGTTCTTTTCCAGGGGCTTCCTGGCTATTCTTGGTTTCATGTTCTACGAAATAAATAAACTATTTATTCTTTTTATAGTTTTTAGGGTCATATACTTTACAATCAATTTAACTTTCATGATGGTTCCGTGGTGGTTCAACTGTAAAGAATCCTCTGCAGTGCAGGAGAAGCAAGAGATGCGGGTTCAGTCCGTGGGTCAGGAAGATCCCCTGGAGAAGGAAATGGCAACCCCCACTCCAGTATTCTTGCCTGGGGAATTCTTGCCAGATAGAGGAGTCCGGCAGGCTACTGTCTGTGGGGTAGGCAAGGGTCGAACAGGACTTAGCAACTAAACCACCACCAACAACAAGCTTTTTGAGATTATCAAGATCCCTGGCAAAGTAGCCAGTTTCAACACCCGGTATCTACATGCCTCTCAGAGGAAATGAAGCTGGGAGTGGGGTGTGGTGAGCATTTGCTCAAGAGAGTGAATCATCCAGAGAGACTGACACTGCACTCGGGCAAGCTGCAGGGCGTCCTTTCAGGAACTTTCCAGAAGGTGCGATCTCACAGTTGGTTACGGAGAAATGAACAGGATGTGTTTTCATTACATTGCAGCACAGGGGGGCAAGTCAATTTTGTTGCGACTCCTCTTCCTCTCGGTTTTCTTGCTTCTCTTCATAGCATAACCGTCTTCCTGTCTTCTAGATGGGAATCTCCGGCTGGCTTTGCCCCCCTCCTTCCCAGGCACCATCTCACGGGCCGTCCAGGCCTGTCGGTTCCACTATCACGGGGTGTTCACATTTTCCAGGATAACAGATCGGCAGGACCTCAAGGCTCTAACCACTGGCACCCAGCTGTCATTTTCAAAAGACACACATTCTTTCCAGAGCCAGGCCACTGTATACACACACGCACACATTTCTAGCCAATTAATTTTAACCAGTTAACTTTAAGGAACAAAATACACCACTCTCCTCGTGGTCTCCCGTGTCCGCTATACAGCATAAAGGCTGCTGTGGTTCGTTGTATGAATTTAGAAGAAAGCAGTGTGCCTTCTCCAGACTGGGGCTAGTCACAATTGAAAATGTATTTTCCGTGGGCTGCAGATAGACCTCTCTTTGATAAACATCTACATGGATATTCAGAGATTGAAAACTAGTGTGTTTTATCTTAAAACCAGCACGTTTTATCTAGGAACACTTTTAGAATTGAAAAAACACGCTCAGATTCGACTCCCCATGCGTGGCAAGAGCAACAAGCGCCAGAAGACTTGTCCGTGATGTCTTTATCACAGCAGCCCGAAATGCCAACAGCCCAAGGCCCGCCAGTGAGAGAATGGGACAGATCCCTGAGTCCTCTGGTGGGATTCGCCATGGTAATAAAGAGATCAGACTAGTGCCAAATACATCAATATGGATGATATGCAGGCTTGACTGTGAACCAAAGAAGCAGATCAAAAAAAAAAAAAAAAAAAGAAGGGTATATAGGCCTGCTGCTGCTAAGTCGCTTCAGTCGTGTCCAACTCTGTGCAACCCCATAGACGGCAGCCTGCCAGGCTCCCCCGTCCCTGGGATTCTCCAGGCAAGAACACTGGAGTGGGTTGCCATTTCCTTCTCCAATGCAGGAAAATGAAAAGTGAAAGTGAAGTCGCTCAGTCGTATCCGACTCTTAAAGACCCCAGGGACTGCAGCCCATCAAGCTCCTCCATCCATGGGATTTTCCAGGCAAGAGTACTGGAGTGGGGTGCCATTACCTTATACTTGCTATCTTTTTAAAAAAATGTGATTTCATATGTATTTTCTGATAGACTGATTTATCACAGCTACCTGGCTTATATTCATTCATGTGTTTATTTTTCCTGTTACACATTAAATGAAAATATGAATATAAATACAGCTTTTTTCTTTTAAATCATTCTAGGTAGCTTGGGAAACCCTACAAGAAGAATTNCCAAGCTCCTCCATCCATGGGATTTTCCAGGCAAGAGTACTGGAGTGGGGTGCCATTACCTTATACTTGCTATCTTTTTAAAAAAATGTGATTTCATATGTATTTTCTGATAGACTGATTTATCACAGCTACCTGGCTTATATTCATTCATGTGTTTATTTTTCCTGTTACACATTAAATGAAAATATGAATATAAATACAGCTTTTTTCTTTTAAATCATTCTAGGTAGCTTGGGAAACCCTACAAGAAGAATTTTCCCGCTTCATGACAGAACCAAAAGGAAAAGAACATGATGACATATTTGATAAACTCAAAGAGGCTGTTAAGGAAGAAAGTATCAAACGTCACAAGTGGAATGATTTTGCAGAGGACAGCTTGGTATGTCATTTGTATATTAGGGTGGCAGTCTCATATTTTTGTATGATTTCTCAAATTGATATTCTTTTATAGGAGACTATTTTTATATGAGTTTAAATTAGGTTCTGAGTTGAAAATACTGAAAATAATGGAGGAAAGAAATAGATTTATAAAATGCAATCAGCCTTTTGGCATTTCTCTGCCCTTCTAAAATCACCCTCTGCTATTTCTTCCTTGGCTATCATTTCAGAAGAAAAATCAAACCTTGCAGTAAACAGGTTTCTATAAACTTCCACAAAATTTGCATGGGCCTGAGCTATAGATAGCTGCTTCTCATTTTACCCTCAGTGATAACAAAAGGAATTAGATGCATTGGTTATCAGTGGAACTGAGTCAAAATGTTAAGACTCCTAAAATCATAATGTGTTGGATGCTTACATGGTACCAGAAGCTGGGCTGTGTATTTTGTAAACATTATTTTATTTCATTCTTAAGCATATCTATTATTGTCACTGGCAAAGCTGAGATACACGTCCTCACTCTGTCTTACTTATAAAGAAAGGCCTGGCTCCTGACCTTCATCACCTGATAAATCTTTTGTTATGTAGAATGTTCTCATTACCATAGTCAAACCTTCATTAAGCACCAGTTCTGCTCAGTTATGAGAGGAACTGTTGGTAAGATTGCTCTGTTTTCTGGAAATGCATATCTTACTGTGGGCTAATCCTAATTATAAGGTGTGTTTTGTTTTGATTTTTTAAGAAATGTTTGTCTTCATATTTGAAAGCCATATTCATTCTTGTTAAGCATCTTAATAAGATTTTGTTTTCTGAGAGAGAATGGTGCCATTTTCATTCATTCATTAATTTAAAAAGTATAAGATTTGAAAACCAATTTTTTATGATAAGTAGCTCACATTTACTTAAGATTGTGTAGACCTTTTAAGCCTCCTTCCATTACACTTTGCTCTGTTAGTAACAGTGAGATAATGTTTATGCTTTTTTTCTTCTTTTCCTTTTTTGTGAAAATGCTAACACATAGGTCATATGGCAAAAAGAAGCAGTAGATATGATCTGAACCATTAGCTCCTGAGTACCAGGATTCTAGGGTGTAACTTGAAGTATACAGGACGCTGATGCAGGCAGATAATGGGACCCTCTGCATTTGCATGGGAGGGACATACTTTTACGTTATTGTAGATACATCTCTTAGTTTGGATATTTGCTGAGCTGTTGATTAGAAAAAAGTTACTAAGGTGACAAGACATAAATCAAAGTGGTTGTTTTTCTTTGTTATTTCAGAGGGTTATTCAACACAATGCTTTAGAAGATCGATCCATATCGGATAAACAGCAGTGGGATGCAGCTATTTATTTTATGGAAGAGGCTCTTCAGGCTCGTCTCAAGGATAGTAAGTAGGAATGTGGTTTATTAAATTCTTAGTATTCTCAGGGGAAAGTCATCTAACTTTAGTGAACATTGGTTAAAAAAACTTTAACATCTCAAGTTCTTTGTCAGTACTACTCCAGTTGAATATTATTTATGCAGTTTTTCAGTCAACTGCTTGTAACTACTAAAATGTTAAAGTGGACACATGTTTATGTGTAATTATGTTCTAAAAAGCTGTCGTTCAGGCTATTTAGTATTTGCTACTATACTTATGGAAACTTCTTAAGCAATTATAGTTTTCATAGATTCTAAACATATAAAATTCTTTAGCTTCTACATGCACCATATCAATCTTTTTTTTTTTTTTTATTTCAACTGACG